>SJXQ01008337.1:80839-188539 GCA_006408695.1 Aepyceros melampus | reverse complement strand
GGGGGGGGGGTGCCGGGAGGTGGGGGATCTGTGAGGAATTCCCCCACCCCCAGCTACCCTGACTTGGAGACAAATGGCAGCAATTGCTAATTGAAATCACCCAGATCGTCCACCCCATCTAAGGGCAACTCAAAGTTCAGTTCAGTTCAGTTGCTCAGTCATGTCCAACTCTTTGTGACCCCATGGACTACGCCAGGCCTCCCTGTCCATCACCAACTCCTGGAGTTTATTCAAACTCATGTCCATTGAGTCGGTGATGCCACCCAACCATCTCATCCTCTGTCATCCCCTTCTCCTCCTGCCTTCAATCTTTCCCACCATCAGGGTCTTTTTAAATGAGTCACCTCTTCACATCAGGTGGCCAAAGTATTGAAGTTTCAGCTTCAACATCAGTGCTTCCAATGAATATTCAAGACTGATTTCCTTTAGGATGGACTGGTTGGATCTCCTTGCAGTCCAAGGGACTCTCAAGAGTCTTCTCCAATACTACAGTTCAAAAGCATCAATTCTTCGGCGCTCAGCTTTCTTTATAGTCCAACTCTCACACCCATACATGACCACTGGAAAAACCATAATAGCCTTAACTAGATGGACCTTTGTTGGCAAAGTAATGCCTCTGTTTTTTAATGTGCTGTCTAGGTTGGTCATAACTTTCTTCCAAGGAGCAAGTGTATTTTAATTTCATGGCTACAGTCACCATCTGCAGTGATTCTGGAGCCCCAAAAAATAAAGTCTGACACTGTTTCCCCATCTATTTGCCATGAAGTGATGGGATTGGATGCTATGATCTTAGTTTTCTGAATGTTGAGCTTTAAGCCAACTTTTTCACTTTCACTTTCATCAAGAGGCTTTTGAGTTCCTCTTCACTTTCTGCCATAAGGGTGGTGTCATCTGCATATCTGAGGTGATTGATATTTCTCCCAGCAATCTTGATTCCAGCTTGTGCTTCTTCCAGCCCTGCGTTTCTCTGATGTACTCTGCATAGAAGTTAAATAAGCAGGGTGACAATACATAGCCTTGATGTACTCCTTTTCCTATTTGGAACCAGTCTGTTGTTCTATGTCCAGTTCTAACTGTTGCTTCCTGACCTGCATATAGGTTTCTCAAGAGGCAGGTCAGGTGGTCTGGTATTCCCATCACTTTCAGAATTTTCCACAGTTTCTTGTGATCCACACAGTCAGAGGCTTTGGCATAGTCAAGGAAGCAGAAATAGAAGTTTTTCTGGAACTCTCTTGCTTTTTCCATGATCCAGTGGATGTTGCCAATTTGATCTCTGATTCCTCTGCCTTTTCTAAAAGGAGTTTGAACATATGGAAGTTCATGGTTCATGTACTGTTGAAGCCTGGCTTGGACAATTCTGAGCATTACTTTATTAGCCTGTGAGATGGGTGCAATTGTGCAGTAGTTTGAGCATTCTTTGGCATTGCCTTTCTTTGGGATTGCAATGAAAACTGACCTTTTCCAGTCCTGTGGCAACTGCTGAGTTTTCGAAATTTGCTGGCATATTGAGTGTAGCACTTGCACAACATCATGTTTTAGGATTGGAAATAGCTCAACTGGAATTCCATCACCTCCTCTAGCTTTGTTCGTAGTGATGCTTCTTAAGGCCCACTTGACTTCACATTCCAATCTAAGTGGAATCATATTAAAAGCCAGGTACTTATGAATTCTTTAAAAGTTAAGGGATGAAATAAAATCTGCTTATTGGTCATAAGTTTATATATTGTTCCTGAGCAACCAACATTTGCCTTTCATGTAACTAGAAGTTGATGAAAAGGGAGAACTGAAAATGAAACTATCTATCAATAGAAAGTACCAGTTCACAGAGGCAGCACTTCAAAAGCAGTAACGTCTTTACAAACCCTACTGTCGGCTTAATAAAGTAGCTTATCCATTGGTGGGAAAGAAAGCGTCACTGACATTTTACATAATAAATGTTTCCAGGATAGTAACTGTAGTCCCTAAACCAAAGACCAGGAATAAGTGCTGCAATGGCACCCCACTCCAGTACTCTTGCCTGGAAACTCCCATGGACAGAGGAGGCTGGTGGGCTGCAGTCCATGGGGTCACCAAGAGTCGGACACGACTGAGTGACTTCACTTTCACTTTTCACTTTCATGCATTGGAGAAGGAAATGGCAACCCACTCCGGTGTTCTTGCCTGGAGAATCCCAGGGACAGGGGAGCCTGGTGGGCTGCCGTCTATGGGGTCACACAAAGTCGGACACGACTGAAGCGACTTAGCTTAGTAATCTGTTGATAAATGTAGAGCACTTCTCAACACAGGAGATGAGAAACACTGCAGGGCTTCCCTGGTGGTCCAGTGGTTAATAATTTGCCTTGCAATGCAAGGGACACCAGTTCAATCCCTGGTCCAGGACGATCCCATATGCCACAGAGCAACGAAGCTCGCACTCCACAACTACTGAGCCCACACTGTAGAGCCCATGAGCTGCAACGGCTGAAATCCCCACACCTAGAACCTGTGCTGCACAGCGAGAGAAGCCCATGCGTGGCAACAGGAGAGAGCAGGTGCAGCAACAAAGACCCACCACAGTCTAAAAATTAATAATAATAAAAACTCTTAAACACTGCAGCCACTCATATGCTCTCTGATTCAGTCCTCTGACGCTAAGAGGCCACTATTTTGTTGTTGGGCTGCAAACTCCTAGAGGCAATATTTGCATCTTCCACCCTTAACACATTCCCTCTTCACCCTTACCCTGGCAGCTGATGTGAAGATACTATTTAGAGCATCGTTTGTTTGTTTATTTTAAAGAAAGGAAATTTTAGAATATTTTCATATTATTTAAGGGCTTCCCTGATGGCTGTTGGTAAACAATCTGTCTGCAATGCAGGAGACCTGGGTTCGATTCCTGAGTTGGGAAGATATCCTGGCAAAGAGAATGGCAACCCACTCCAGTATTCTGGTCTAGAGAATCCCCATGGCCAGAGGAACCTGGCAGGCTACAGTCCATGGGGTCGCAAAGAATCGGACAAGACTGGGCGACTAACACGCAAGAGCATGAGTTCTGGAGATACCTGGAAAATTCTCCAGAAGCCTAAGCAGTCACTACACACGCATGTCTTTCAGTCCTGGAGCCGGTCACAAGAATCAGGAAAGGAACAGGGGCTTGGATGTTCAGTAAAGGGCCCCGGACTGGCACTCTCAATTTATACTGTAATTCCCCGGTTGTTAACCCTGATTGGGCCCGCATGTCTCAAACTCCAGAGATCAGGGAAGAACCTGCGGGTCTGCTCGGGAAGATCTGCTGGGAGGCGCCGCACCGGACAGGTGGTTAAGTACTTACAACCTCGGGCCCGCTGGCTCCGTGCTCTCCCGCGAAGGCCTCTCGGGAGCCGCCTCCAAACCCTGCCTGGGCGCCTGCGGTGGACCCAGCTCCCCGCGCCCGGCAGGGGGCTCCCGGGTCGGGCGGGAGGCGGCGGGGGCTCCGAATCCGGAGCCCTGCACCCTAGTGCGGGTATACATGATGCAGAGCCCGCGGGGCCCCGGCCGACGCCGCTGCAGGACGGATGCGGGCGGCGCTGGGATGCGTGGCGGGTCTCGAGACAGCGACTCCGAAGAGCCGCGTCAGCGGTTTTAACAGCTGAGTTTCGGTTTCCCGCTCCCAGCAGCGGACAGTACCGCCCCCCAGGACTTCCCCTACCTCGCTCCTCTGTGGCGCCCTCTGACCTGATCGCAGGAGTCCGCCGCCCCCCCAGCCAAGGATATGGCGCGAACCTGGCCGGCTCCAGGTGAGTCGGTTGGAGGATCTCACAACCACCTTAAATGCTGATTAAAAGCTGTCAAGGATCAGCGACGGACACTTCGTGTAAGCAGGAGTAGCCGCTAGGTAAATGAAATTCCTGAAAGACGCCTTAGGGCCTGTTTAACTCGTCACCCTACTATGAGGTTCCTGCAGAGTATTTGAGACTGTGAACAATGTATTAAGCTTCAGATGCCAGAGATTAGGTCAATAGTTAAAATCATCTAGTCACAATTTCAGAGAAGGCAATGGCGCCCCACTCCAGTACTTTTGCCTGGAAAATCCCATGGGCAAAGGAGCCTGGTGGGCTGCAGTCCATGGTGTCGCTAAGAGTTGGACCCGACTGAGCGACGTCACTTTCACTTTTCACTTTCATGCATTGGAGAAGGAAATGGCAACCCACTCCAGTGTTCTTGCCTGGAGAATCCCAGGGAGGAAGGAACCTGGTGGGCTTCCGTCTATGGGGTCGCACAGAGTCGGACACGACTGAAACGACTTAGCAGCAGGAGCAGCAGCAGACATAATTTGGCCTTTCACCAGTAAAGGCTGCTGTTTGGCTTTTGCTGAGGAAGCTCAAGATAGAGGAAATGGAAAGTGAAATCAAAGAAAAAGCAGAAGTGGAGAGAAGCAAGCCAAGGAGAAGGCAGAGATGACTCCACGGCTAAGTGACTGATCAGTCAAGTTTTGATGAAATACATGCTCTGTGCAAGACATTGGCCAATAATTCAACCATGGTGTGGGAATAGTTTAAAATACAGATTTGTAAGATCCTGTAGGTCTGGGGACTGGTGCCCCCATCCATATGGTTCTGAAGTGTGCTGGGTTGATCACCATTGTCCTGAAGTTGGCTGTACAACCATGAAAGAAGTCTCTTCCTTCACCTAACCTGTACCCTAAGACAGCAGTCCCCAACAGTTTTGGCACCAGGGACTGATTTCCTGGAAGAGTGACTGTTGGAGAGGGATGGTTTCAGATAACTCAAGTGCATCCATTACATTTATCGTGCCCTTCATTTCTGTTATTACTACATCAGCTCCACCTCAGATCCCAGAGGTTGGGGACTCAACCTCTGTGGATGTTCAGGAAAACTAGGGCTTAACCCCTCTGAATAATTCAAAGGGACATTTGGGAACGAGCCACAAAAGTCAAGAAGTTCACCAGGAAGGAGGCTGGTGGCTTAAACTGACAATGTGTATACCTAACTCCAGGTGGGGCAGGATGGTGGAGCACCCCAGCCTGTAGTCAGGGAGTCACCAAGGAGCTCATTTGTTTTGCTTGTCTTACTGGTACTTGGCTGAGTCTGTAAAGAATGCACCTGCAGAGGCAGGAGACTGCCTGCAGTACAGGAGACTAGAGTTGGATCCCTGGTTCAGGAAGATCCCCTGAAGAAGGAAATGGCAACCCCCTTCAGTATTCTTGCCTGCAGAATCCCATGGACAGAGGAGCCTGGCGGGCTATAGTTGCAAAAGAGGTTGCAAAAGAGGGTTGCAAAAGAGTTGAATACAACTTAGCAACTAAACCACACACTAGTACTTAGAAAAGAAAGAATACATGTTTGATAGCTAGTAAAAGAATTGAATGAAGGGCAGGCAGTGGGTGGAGTGGACAGGAGAGAAGGTAGTGGCAAGGTGCTTGTTAGGAAAGGAAGCCAAGGCTTCTGGGCCACCCTGTAGTGTTAGAGGTCTGTCAAGTAGACCTGGGCTCTCGAACTTCAGAGAGCATCAGAACCACCTGGAGGGTGTGTTGAAACAGACTCCTGGCCCCTAATCCTTGTGTCTGAGATTCAATAGGTCTGGGGTGGGACCCTGTGCAGTATTTTGAGGATTTGTAAATAATCCACATGAATGGTTCTCAAATGGAGTTGATTTTGCCTCCTGCAAACATTTAACAATGCCTAGGGAGGCAATGGCACCCCACTCCAGTACTCTTGCCTGGAAAATCCCACGGACGGAGGAGCCTGGTAGGCTGCAGTCCATGGGGTCACTGAGGGTCGGAACGACTAAGCGACTTCACTTTCACTTTTCACTTTCATGCATTGGAGAAGGAAATGGCAACCCACTCCAGTGTTCTTGCCTGGAGAACCCGGTTCTGGGGTCGCGCAGGGTTGGACACGACTGAAGTGACTTAGCAGCAGCAGAGGTAATTATTGAGGAGCCTGGAAGTTGCTGGAGGTGGGACTCCTGGCATCTAGTGGAGGCCGAGGAAGCTGCTAAACACCCTACAGTGCCCAGGACAGGCTTCCCCACACAGAAAATCATCCTGCCCCAAACATCAACAGATCAAATTAAAAGCTTTCGAACAGCAGAGGAAACCAGAAACAAGATAAAAAGACAACCCTCAGAATGGGAGAAAACAATTGCAAACGAAGCAACTGGCAATGGATTAATCTCCAAAATATGCAAGCAGCTCAGGCAGCTCAATATCAGAAAAACAAACAACCCAATCAAAAAATGGACTGAAGACCTAAACAGGCATTTCTCCAAAGAAGACATACAGACAGCCAACAAACACATGAAAAGATGCTCAACATTGCTCATTAGTGGAGAAATGCAAGGCAAAACTACAATATGGTATCATCTCACAGTGGTCAGAATGGCCCTCATCAAAAAATCTATAGAAAAATACTGGAGAGGATGTGGAGAAAAGACAACCCTCTTGCACTATTGGTTGATCCAGCCACTTTGGAGAACAGTATGGAGATTTCTTTAAAAACTAGGAATATAACTACCATATGACCCAGAAATCCCACTACTGGGCATATAACCTGAGAAAACCACAATTCTTAAAGACATATATACCCCAATGTGCATTGCAGCACTATTTACAATAGCCAGGACATGGAAGCCACCTCAATGTCTATCGACAGATGAATGGATAAAGAAGTGGTGGTACATATATACAAAGATATATTACTCAGCTATAAAAATGAACAAATTTGATCAGTTCTAATGAGGTGGATGACGTTGGAGCCGATTATACAGAGTGAAGTAAGCCAGAAAGAAAAACACCAATACAGTATACTTACACATATATATGGAATTTAGAATGATGGTAATGATAAACCTGTACGCAAGACAGCAAAAGAGACACAGATGTATAGAACGGCCTTTTGGACTCTGTAGGAGAGGGAGAGGGTGGGATGGGTTGGCAGAGTGGCAGTGTAACATGTGTGATATCATAAGTGAAACGAATCACCAGTCCAGCTTTGATGCAGGATGCAGGATGCTTGGGACTGATGCACGGGGATAATCCAGAGAGAGGGTGTGGGGACTGATTCATGTCTGTGTAGCAAAACGAATACAGTATTGTAAAGCAAAACAAACTAAAAAAATAAAAATTAATAAAAAAAATAAAATAAAATAAAAAATAAAAATGAACAAATTTGAGTCAGTTCTAGTGAGTTGGATTAACCTAGAGCCTGTTATACAGAATGAAGTAAGTCAGAAAGACGAAAATATCATATATTAATGCATACACATGGAATCTAGAGAAACGGTACTGATTAATCTATTTGTAGGGCAGCAATAGAGATGCAGACATAAAGAACAGATTTGTGGACATCGAGGGAAGGAGAGGGTGGGATGAATTGAGAGAGTAGCTTTGAAATATATACATTACTATATGTAAAACGATAGCCAGTGGGAACTCGCTGTATAACACAGGGAGCTCAACCCGGTGCTCTGTGACAACCTAAATGGGTAGGATGGGAGGAGATTCAAGAGGGAGAGGATGTATGGATACCTATGGCTGATTCATGTTGAAGCGTATGGCAGAAACCAGCACAACGTTGTAAAGGAATTTATCCTCCAATTAAAAATAAATAAATTAGGAAAAGGAAAGAACAACCCACACTTGTATTCTTGTCTGGGAAATCCGGCGGACAGAGGAGCCTGATGGGCTACAGTTCATGAGGTCCCAAGAGTTAGAGACGATTTACTGACTAAGCAACAACAAAGAGCCAGAGTCTAATGGTTGCTGTTTTATGGTGACTTTAAGGTTTTAGCTTTGTAAGTGGGTAAGTGGTACAACCATTATTAATCAGGCAGAAGGTGAGAGACTTTGATTTGAAACAGGGTGGGCTGGAGGTGCCCGCAAGGTGAGACATGCTTACGGTGGATCTGGGTGGTCTTTCTGGAGGTGATGAGCTTCAGAATCTCTTCCCCTGGGAAAACACCACAGGAGCTTTTGTTTCAGAAGAGAAAGCAGTTGTTTTTGGTGGTTAGATTACATTCAAATTTTGAGTAAGGGAAAGCCCATTAGGGGAAATCCAGTTCTGTTAAAGGTAATAGTAAAACTGACTTTAGGAATGCACTTAGTTGACCATGTTTATTTTACAACACAACCGTGCAACACAGAAGATGGAAATAGAAGATAATGGTCAAAATCTAAATTGCTTATTCTATTAATATTCGCGACTCTTGGCTACATTCTCAAAGTGTGTTTAAAAATGTGAATGTGATTTGTGATTACAACAGACACCTACAAGCTTCTTCAGGTACTTAAGAGGGAGCCATCGACTGCCCCATCACCCTTCGTCTCACCTCAGTGTGTTAGTCACTCAGTCGTGTCGACTCTTTGCGACCCACGGATTGTTGCCAGTCCAAGCTCACTCTGCTCACCACACAAGAGGCCAATGAAAGAGACCAGGTGTTGAGGCAAGGAAAACTACTTTATTCTGTAAACCAGCTGACTGAGAAGATGGCAGGCGGCTGCTGCTAAGTCGCTTCAGGATGTGATTACAACAGACACCTACAAGCTTCTTCAGGTACTTAAGAGGGAGCCATCGACTGCCCCATCACCCTTCGTCTCACCTCAGTGTGTTAGTCACTCAGTCGTGTCGACTCTTTGCGACCCACGGATTGTTGCCAGTCCAAGCTCACTCTGCTCACCACACAAGAGGCCAATGAAAGAGACCAGGTGTTGAGGCAAGGAAAACTACTTTATTCTGTAAACCAGCTGACTGAGAAGATGGCAGGCGGCTGCTGCTAAGTCGCTTCAGGCGTGTCCGACTCTGTGCAACCCCATAGACGGCAGCCCACCAGGCTCCCCCGTCCCTGGGATTCTCCAGGCAAAACACTGGAGTGGGTTGCCATTTCCTTCTCCAGTGCATGAAAGTGAAAAGTGAAAGTGACGTCGCTCAGTCGTGTCCGACTCTTCGCGACCCCATGGACTGCAGCCTACCAGGCTCCTCTGTCCATGGGATTTTCCAGGCAAGAGTACTGGCGTGGGGTGAGATGGCAGGCTAGTGCCTCAAAATAACCATCTTACTGGGGGTCTGGATGCCCGACTCTTTTATAGATCAGAGGTGGCGGGGGAGGTGAGGAAGCAAAGTAAAAAGGCCATTAATCTTGCAACCATCTCCCAGAACAGGCAAGCGTCAGGCAAGGGATGTATAGGTGGACAGAGTCCTGAAGGAAAGCACTTAGTTTAACAGTCAGCCAGAGGGGCAGGATTCTCTGAGGCAGGCCATTCTGTATGATTATAATAACAATAGCAACAAAAAGCAAGTCAAAGAAACAGTTCCAACGTGGAGTCAGAATTGGCTTCTTCTCTGCAGCAGGACTGCAGCCCTCCAGGCTCCTCTGTCCAAGGACTTCTCCAGGCAAGAATACTGGAGTGGGCTGCCACTTCCTCCTCCAGGGGATCTTCCCGACCCAGGGATCATCCCAGGTCTCCTGCACTGCAGGCACATTCTTTACCGTCTGAGCCACCAGGGAAGCCCGCCTTATATGTGTGCATTTGTATGAGAAGGTGGGCTGGCCTTTTGCACGGGTCGTCCTGAGGTGTGTGCCTCTGTGGTATCATTGGTGGAGAGAAGCAGGGCAAGGGGGCAAGATTCGGGATCTCCATCCCTGCTCCCAGTGGAGGCTTCCAGCCCTCATCTCTTCTGTATAGTGGACAGCTGCCTGATTTCTGTTTGAAGCAGGAGTTCTATGGCTTTAAAAGTTTGTACTGTACTAGCCAGTTGTTTAAGACAGCGGTGCCCAACCTTTTTGACACCTGGGACCTGTTTTCTAGAAGACAATTTTTCCACAGACCCGGTGGTCGGGAAGTGGTTTTGAGATGATTCAAGCACATTACAGTAAAGTGAAAGCACTCAGTCATGTCCAACTCTTTGAGACTCCATGGGCTATACAGTCCATGGAATTCTCCAGGCTGGAATCCTGGAGTGGGTAGCCTTTTGCTTCTCCAGAGGATCTTCCCAACGCAGGGATTGAACTGGGGTCTCCTGCATCACAGGCAGATTCTTTACCAGCTGAGCCACAGGGGAAGCCTGACTTGGATGGCATCACTGACTTGATGGACATGAGTTTGAGCAAGCTCCGGAAGTTGGTCATAGACAGGGGAGCCTGGCATGCTGCAGTCCGTGGGGTGGCAAAGAGCTGGACACGACTGAGCGACTGAACTGAACTGAAGCACATTACATTTACTGTGCATTTTATTATTATTACATCAACTCTACCTCAGATCATCAGGCATTAGATCCTGGAGGATGGGGACCCCTGTTTTAGGGGACCAGGGGAATAGCTGAAGCCTAGTGAGATAGATAAATTGCCTGAAATGTGGCCAATTAGAGATTTGTTTAGGAAATGGTTTTCTTTTAAAATAGAACTGCCTCCAGGAAATAATCATTATTCATTCCTTTAGGTAAAGGAGTTTAATCTGAGCAAAAGATATTTTGATGGGGGAAGGGGGAAGCTGAGGGAAAAGAGAAGGATTCCAAAAAGCTGTGCAAAGGAAAATGCTGTTTAAATGAGACATTGTTGAGAAATGGCAATTCAGGGCTCAATGAAGCAGGTTTAGCCAGCACCATGAACAAAGATTGCAGCAAAAAGAACTTTCACCAATTTGGTCTAATGTTAAAATATCCAGGTGTGTCTTTATTTTCTGAGGAAATAAATAGAAATATATTAAAAATGTATCTGATTTTTAAGTCAGTTGCCTTAGATATTCCTTCATTAGTGTGAATAAATAAATATAAATAGATATACATTGCTGTTGTTTAGTCGCTAAAGTGAAAGTGTTAGTCACTTGGTCACGTCTGACTCTGACCTCATGGTCTGTCCATGGAATTCTTCAGGCAAGAGTCCTGGAGTCGGTGGGTTTCCATTTCCTCTTCAGGAGATCTTCCCAACTCAGGGATGGAACCTGGGTCTCCTACATTGCAGGTGGATTCTTTACCGATGAACCACCAGAGAAGCCCAAATAGAAATACATAGACTTGGCTTTTCTCATTAAGTGTCCCATGAAGGGCTTCCCTGGTGGCTCAGCTGGTAAAGAATCTGCCTGCAATGCGGGAAACCTGGTTTGATCCCTGGGTTGGGAAGATCCCCTGGAGAAGGGAAAGGCTACCTACTCTGGGATTCTGGCCTGGAGAATTCCATGGACTGTATTGTCCGTGGGGTCACAAAGAGTCAGACATGACTGAGAACTTTCACTCTCACTTTCAAGTGTCCCATGAAAATGGTCTGAAAATTCTAAAAAGTCCCGCTTCCTTAAATTTGATTCTACAGTGAAAAGTTAAATTAACCCAATAGATTTAGGATAAAAGTTACTTTAAAGGTTTTTTTTTTCTCTTGTAACAAAGGAACTACATGAAACACCTAATACTTGGCATAACCTCATTTTACGTGTGTGTGTGTCTGAGTGTGTGTGAGAAAGAATGAGCATATTTATATCATGACAATTTCATATTCATTAGAAATTCTTCAAATTTTAGCATAACATCATAGAATGCTGCAGTAATAAGTCACCTTAAATTCTTGGAAGAAATCTTTATTTAATGTTAAGCATATACCATCTACTCTGTCAACCCCAGATGCTATGGTGGGGAACAGACAGAACCTTGTTATTCCAGCTCCAAGTTTGAGATTATCTAACTACCACCTTATTTTAGGAAACAGAAAGTTAGCGAGGTGAAGTGAATGTCAGCCTTATATAACAAATCCATGGCAGAACCAGAACTTGATTTAGGTCTTCTAAGTCCAAGTCTAGCTTTTTACATTTTAAAAGATGATTGTGACAAAATATATTTTTGACAAAGTTCGAAATTTGGAACATTTCTCAATTATTATAATTTTGCCGGAGAGCAGCTACATATTTTTCCAAAACAGTTGTGTCAAAGGTTCTAAGCCTATAGAATCAACATTAATAGAAGCCTTAACATTTCAATATTGCCTCCCTATAGTTACATGATCAAATGATCTATATCATGACAGTACTTTATGCAACATGTCAAATTTGCAGCAAAACATGCTCATTTTAGCTCAAATTCCTTTTCTTTAACAGTGTTAAAATACTTAACTTTATAGCACAAAGTCTTCGTAGCACAAAGACTTCTGCTTAAGAATGGAAAGATGTACATTTTTTCCCTCTGTTTTTCTGTTGACAATGTGTCCTGTCACTTGGGAAAATAGGAAATGTAGAAATGTGCTTTCGATGCTATTTCCTGTCTTCTGGAAGGTGGCTGAATTTGTTTGTACATTTGAATCTGAGGAATACACAATCGCTCCCATCTCTGGGTTCTAACACTGTGTGGTAGCTGTCATCGGATTGCTACTGGAGCTTCTGTGGTGGTCTGGTGGTTGGGAATCTGCCTGCCGTTGCAAAGGATGTAGGTTCAATCCCTGGTCCGGGAAGACCCCACATGCCACGGGGAAGCTAAGCCTGTGCACCGTTAACTATTGAGCCCAGGTGACCTAGAGCCCATGCTCTGTAACAAAAGAAGCCACTGGAATGAGGAGCGCTCGCACCACAGCTAGAGAGTAGCCGCTGCTCACCGCAACTAGACAAAGACTGAGAGCGGCAACAAAGGCTCAGCACAGCCCAAGAGAAAATTAAATCTTAAAAAAAAAAAAAAAAAGACCCCTACTGGCTGCAGGGAGAAAGGAATCTCCCTTAACTTTGGAAAAACTTCCGAAGACTCTGTCAGTGGCTTGGGAGATTCCTCTGAACCTGTTCTTTAGCTGTGATAGATGAATCAAACAGAAACTCTACAGAGCACAGTCAGTTTTTTACCCAGCAATGGTGCTTTTTCCACAAGTACCCGCTCTTTGGGAACTCCTAATTGTTGCGATGTGTTAACTCTCAGCCAACTCTCTTGTGAGCATTCACAGTCCTTTGCGAATATGGCCCAGTCAATAAGAGAATGTGTGTTGCTGAAACATGGGGGCAAGGGGAGGTCAGGCAAAAGACTTGACCTTGAGACCTGCAGTGCCATTTAAGAGTTTTTGACTTTGGGCAATCACTAAAACTCTCTGAACTTTGGTTGCTTCATTTGTAAGATGGAAATATGAATCATAATAATACCACCTGTCCGATCTACCTTTAGGGGTTTGCGAGGACCAAATGAGATAACATGTGAAAGTGATTCATAAATTGCCCCTTGATGCCATATAAATGGAAATTACTTTTTTGAGCTGTCAATGCAAGAGCTTTATATATGTTTTCTAATAATACTTAAATTTGTCCTCATAGAGTTAACTTCAGTTCCCACAGTTCTTGGCTTTCCGTTGCTAAGACATTACAGAGCTATATCCTCAGTGTGTTTTATTTTGAAATCCTTTTCAGAATAGAAATAAAGCAGTATATACTTTTACTTACCAACATATAAATGCCTGGCACAGACGTGGAGTCCCCAGTGGAGCTGAAACTCTGTTGGCATAACTGGAAGACACTGGGCACTTCATACACATTTTGTGGCACTGTTCTATCCCTAATACCTCTGGAAGCTGACAAGAGTTTCATTTCTATGGGTAAAACCTAGGGTTCTCCTGTTTGACTTGACTTGAAGAAGGAGTCATATTAGAAATTCCCATGGCCTTTCAGTCATTCCAAGAGTGTGACTTGCGGCTGGGTTCCCCATAGTCCTACCACACAGGTTGACGTTGAAGACTCTTCTGAGCGGACCTCAGCAGCCCAACTAGGTGGCTCCTTTCCTGGAGGTACCAGTGAGACAATTCCTAAAAATGGTTAAGAGAATAAAGTTACATGTAGCCCCAGGACAGGGAGCGCTTCCTATATTGTCTACCAAGGTTTGCTGTTCAAACTTTAGACTGTGGATCTGTGTTTAGATCTTGGCTCCACCATTTACAACTGAGAGGTTTTGGTGAATTACTGAATATCCAGAGGCTTTATTTCTTCAACGGTTAAATGGGAATAAGAGTCATGCTGCTGCTGCTAGTCGCTTCAGTCGTGTCCGACTCTGTGTGACAGCACAGACGGCAGCCCACCAGGCTCCTCTGTCCCTGGGATTCTCCAGGCAAGGATACTGGAGTAGCCAGTATCCAAATGGAGTATCCAGTATCCAACTGGAGTTGCCATTTCCTTCTCCAATGCATGCATACATGTTAAGTCCCTTCAGTCATGACTAACTCTTGCGACCCCATGGACAGCAGCCCATCAGGGTCCTCTGCACAAGGGATTCTCTAGGCAAGAATACTGGAGTGGGTTGCCATTTCCGTCTCCGGAATAAGAGTCATCTGCTGCTGCTGCTGCTAAGTCGCTTCAGTCGTGTCCGACTCTTAGCGACCCCGTGGACTGTAGCCCACCAGGCTCCTCCATCCATGGGATTTTCCAGGCAAAAGTGCTGGAGTGGGGTGCCATTGCCTTCTCCAAATAAGAGTCATAAGACCAACTAAATAGTGGTGTTGTATGCATTAGCTGGCTTCCCTGGTGGCTCAGTGGTAAAGAATCTGCCTGCCAATACAGGAGATACAGGTTCGATCCCTGGGCTGGGATAATCTCCTGGAAAAGGACATGGAAACCCACTTCAGTTTTGTTGCCAGGGAAATCCCATGGACAGAGGAGCCTGGCGCACTACAGTCCATGGGGTCACAAAAGAATCAGACAGGACTTAGTGACTAAACAACAGTGCTTACGACCACTATGTATCCAACCTAGTATACTCAAGAAATAAACGCAGTGATCATTTTTCTTTAAACTCCAAAACTAAAACAAACTGAGCAATATACTTGAATAAACACTTTATACAAAAGAAGATATCCAAATAACTAACAAATAAATGAAAGGGAGCTCTACTTCATTTGTCTTGGGGAAAATGCAAATTGAAATTACAATGATATACCTCCATGCACACAATAGAAGGGCTAAAATTAAAGAGAAAAACTATTGTGAGCAAGGATGTGAAACAACTAGAAGGCTCCTACTCAGCTAATGGGCTTGTAAATTAGTATTACAACCTGTTGGAAAACTGTTTGGCAGAATCTTCTAAGGCTGAATACTTTCATATCCAGCCATCCTACTGTACATGTGTTTTCTTAAGTCATGTGCAAGAATGTTTATATGAGGATCTTTCAGGGGAGAAGAAAACTAGAAACTGCTCACAAGTCTATCAACAATAGATTAATAAATTGTAGTAAATTTCTCCAGGGTACTGCCATATAATAGGGGGTCTATATTTATCAAAATATGAGCTAGTTGTCTTCCCTGGTGGCTCAGCGGTAGAGAATCTGCCTGCAATGCAGGAGATGTGGGTTCGATCCCTAGGTCGGGAAGATCTTCTGGAGAAGGAAATGACAACCCTCTCCAGTATTCTTGCCTGGAAAATCCTAATGGACAGAGGAGGCTAGCAGGTTGCAGTTTATGGGGTTGCAAAGAGTCTTACACGACTTAGTGATTAAACAGCAAAATACTAGTTAGCCATTGTATTACTCCCTCGGGCCATTTGCAATCATCACTGTATTTCTATCAAGCCCCTCCCCCTCTCCCCATGTAACTTAGACTGAATAAACTTTAGGTCCAGCTGCAATAGTAGAGACTCAAATTAACTGTGGTTTAAACAGCTTAGAAATTTGCTGTCAGGTACCAGTTCTGGCATACACAGGCTGCGGCCAGTATAGTAATTCTACGATGCCAAAGGCCTAGGCTCCTATTGTGTTGCTCTGCCTTCTCTAGGGTGTTTCCCTTATGTGCATCTAATGCATAAATAATCCAGCCAGTGAGGAGGGAGAAAAGGAAATCAGAGGACAAGTCCATTCCTTTCAAATGCACAACCCAGAGACTGCACTCATCACTTTTGCTCACACATCATTCAGGTCAAATTCAGTTAATAGTCAAGCTCACTTGTAAGAGTGGCCAAGAAATTTAGTCTTCATTCAGTCATTCAAAACATTTCTTGAGTATCTAGTGTATACTAGGTATTGGGGTTAGAGCAGTGAATCAATCCATTGAAAAGCCCTGCCATTCTAGAAAAGCCTTTCATTCTGATGCGTGAGGTCATATGTGCTCAGTTGCTTCAGTCGTGTCTGACTCTTTCAGACCCTATGGACTAGCCCACCAGGCTCCTCTGTCCATGGGATTCTTCAGGCAAGAATACTGGAGTGGGTTGTCAGGCCCTCCTCCAGAGGATCTTCCTGACCCAGGGACTGAAACCAAGTCTCCAGTGTCTCCTGCACTGCAGGCAAATTCTTTACCACTGAGCCACAGGGGAAGCCTCATTCTAGATGGACAACTAACAAAAATAAGATAGGTACTGTGTTAGATATTGTTAAGAACTATGGTAGTCAGATTTCAAGATGGCCTGCAGTAATTCTTGCTTCCTACCCCAAACTTGGGATAAAATATAATATAGCAGTAGGCAGTTAATATAGATTTTAATACTTGGAAGTATGGTGCAGTTTAACAAAAACTGAGAATATGGACTTGGCTTTGGAACAGACAGCAGTAGCTGAAAAGACTTTTAGGAAAAAGATAGTGAAGTTTAGGACCATTAAAAAGACTGTTATTAGAAGCCTATTACCCTGTTAAGGACGCTGCCAATGAAAGACAAGGGAAAATGTTATCAGGAACTGAAGAATAAGGGATGTTTCGTGTGCAGTGGTAGATAGTTTAGCAACATTGTTAGCTATGGTAATGTGGGCAGCAGGAAATATACTCAATAAATTGAGTAATCTAGCTACGGAAATTTCCAGGCAGAATGTTGAAGATCCTGCCTAATTTATTCTTGCTGCTTATAATACAATATGAGAAAGTGAAAGTGTTAGTCTCTCAATCATGTCTGACCCTTTGCAACCCCCATGGACTATAGCCCACCAGGCTACTCTGTCCATGGGATTCTCTGTGCAACAATACTGGAGTGGGTTGCCATTACCTTCTCTAGGGGATCTTTCCAACTCAGGGATAGAACCTGGGTCTCCTGCATTGCAGGCAGATTCTTTACCATCTGAGACAAAAATATGAGAGGAGAGAGAGAGAACCTCAATGAAGGATTATTAAACAAAAAGGAGCAGGACTTACTGGTTTTGGAAGCACCCTCTCAAATAGCAAACTAGGCTAAATTTAAGAAATGAGTTGTTGAAGGGATCAGATCAGAGCACCATCCTGAAAACCTAATGCAAAGAGGAAGCTGAGAGAGCAGCTGTTAATTCTTTTGTTAAGACATCAGAATGACCTAATGTTATAAATACCTCAGGAAATCATTCAGTCCAAGAATAAAAACTTTGAGAAACTCAAGAGTGTTGACCTTCAAAGTTTGTCCTTCAAGACAATAAGCCAAGGTGGTGTTTTTTGTCCAATGGAATAAATCCAAATAAGATTCCTTAAAAAAAAAAAAACACTTCAGACATTTTAAGAGAATTGTATTTCTAGAAACACCACTAGCTTGGACTGAAAGAGATGTACATTAAAAAAATGAAAAAAAGTCTTATACAGGAATTGGGCTGAGAAAAGTTCACAGCTGTACATCTGGCTACTTTTCCTGGGGAAAAGGTAACTTCAACGACTGAACTTAAAGCCCCACATGCCATAAAGAGTTAGTCCTGGACTTCCCTGGTGGCCCTGTGGCTAAGAATCTGCCTTCATGCAGGGGGCATGGGTTCGATCCCAGATCCAGGAAGACTCCACCTGCCACGGAGCAACGAAGCCCGTGCCCCACAGCTCCTGAGCCTACATGCCCTCAAGCCCGCGTTCCACAGCAGAAAAAGCCACTGCAGTGAGAAGCCCGTACATTTCAAGGAAGAGTAGCCCCTGCTCACCCCACCTAGAGGACGCCCGCATGCAGCAAGAAAGACCAAGCACAGCCAGAAATAAAAATAAATGAATAAGAAGGCTTGAGTCCTTGTCAAGGGAGTATCAATCTGTGCCTCACTGGAGTTCAGAGTTGCTATAGCCCAGGGGTACCAGAGTATCATATTGGATATACTGGGGAAAGATATTTGTCCCTTTACTTCATACACATGTAAGGAACCTCAGCTGTATCAGACCTGATTTAGATGACAAATTGTAGATTTGAGCTGGTGCTCTAATGGGATAGACTTGCAGGGGGGTAGGAGAAGGTGGGTGTATTGTGCATGTTGGAGAGATATGAGCCTTTGGGGACCCATGAGCATACTGTGGCAGCTAACCTCCAAGAGGGCTTCCAATGATTATTTAGGATAGACTGAAGGAAATCAAGGATGGAAGCAAGAAGGCGAGTTGAGAAGCTATTGCAATAATCCAGATGAGAAATGATGGTGGCTTGGGCCAGCACAATAGCCATAATAAGGTCATGAGAAATGGAAAGATTCTGGGATATGTATTAAAAGTATATTGAACATGATTTTGAAAGTAGGATTAATAAGAAAAGACTAGATGTGAGTTATACAGAAAGGATTCAAGATAATATAAAGTTTTTTAGCATTATTGGATGGAAGGATGGAGTTGCCATCAACTAATTTGGGGAAGGCTGTGAGAGAGACTTGAGCTTACTTTCAGACTTGTTAAGTTTTAAAAGCCTACTTGATATCCAAGTAGAGAAAGTTATTGAAATCCAAGTGTGAATTCAAGAGCTTGCTTGTGAAAGTCACTCAGTCGTATCTGAGTCTTTGCAACCCCATGGACTATACAGTCCGTGGAATTCTCCAGGCCAGAATACTGGAGTGGGTAGCCTTTCCCTTCTCCAGGGGATCTTCCCAACCCAGGGATCGAACCCAGGTCTCCCACATTGCAAGTGGATTCTTTACCAGCTGAGAGTTCAAGAGAGATATTCCCAAACCAAAGATATAAATTTGGAACTCATCAGCAGGAAGATCCCCTGAGGAAGGCATGGAAATCCACTCCAGTATTCTTGTCTAGAGAATCCCATGGACAGAGGAGCCTGGCAGGCTACAGTCCATTGGGTCACAAGGAGTCGGACATGACTCGAGTGATTTAGCATGCACACAGCAGCAGATAGAGAGTATTTCAAGTCAAGTGATTGGATGAGATTGCCCAGGGAGTGAGTTTAGACAGAAAAGGGAGTTTGGGTGTCCCCTCACCTTGTTTTAAAATATAAAAGCAATTTTATAAAGTTTTAAATTTTATGAAACTTTTAAATATAGAAGAAGAGGAGAAAAGATATCTAAAGGAGAACTAGAATTCTCTCCCTGCTCGCTCCAGGCCCAAACTGATTGGTCAGTACAAATGCACTGGGAATCCAGGAATGAACATTCATGAACCAGACGAATGTTCCAGACGTGTGGGGTCAACACCGAAATGTAAGAACAAATAGACACATTTGAACCTCCAAATCTCAAGTCCAATCAGGAAATATGGTAATAGACAAACCAGAAAAGCCATTGACTAGCAGTTGGTAAACCAGTTCTTTAGCTTCTAGCTCAGCAGTTCTCAATGTTGGCTATGCTTTGGAATCACTGAGGTTTGGGATCCACCCCCAGAAGTATTCCCCTAATTTAACTGGTCAGGGGCACAGCCTGGACACTGGGAGTTCAATGTATAGCCAAGGTTGGGAATCAGCATGTAGGTGAAGAACTCTGCAGCTAATATGATCATTCTCAACACCTTTAGGAGCAGCTCTCAATTTGCTTTTTACCCAAAAAGGTTAGAGAGAAGTTGCTATACTGTAATAGAATGATGGCTTGAAAGGCTGAAAAATAGACAACATATGGGGAGAAGTCCTGAACATTTATTTTAAATTGCTTCTAGGAAATCACTTCTCAGAACATTAGGCTAAGACCACAGGGCTGTGTGCAAGCAGAATGACAATTTGGGCTTTCTCATAGCTTGTGATAGAGTAGGCATTGTAGTGTATAGCAGAAGAATCATCAGCTGGTCTGTGAGGAAAGATGATGAAATATGTACACAGAATGCACTAGAACAGAGGCTCTGGGGGTGAATTTAATACCTGGCACTTTGCAGGGGAACGTGGGAAGAGTAAAGATATATATTAAAAAAATGTATTGATATAAGAAACATCTAACTGTTGAGACAGTGCTTTAGGAACTCCTTCCAAATAAGTATCTGTTGTGTCTGTTTGTCAGGGTATCATTTCTTTGGATCCCGTGGAGGTGACCCCGAAAGTTCACATTGTTCTTTCAGTGGAGCATAGGGACATCACATCAATGGGATGGGTTTTGTGGCACCGTGTTGTAAAAAATAAAAATATTTTGAAGACCAAACCCACGTTACCCTAAGTCCCTTTTGCTTTCAATGATTTATCTTGGGGACTTCCCTGGTGGGCCAGTGGTTAAGAATCAGCCTTCCAATGCAGGGAATGCAGGTTCGATCCTTGGTCGAGGAGTTAAGATTCCACTTGGCCCTGGGCAACTGGAGAAACACCTGCCTCACAACTAGAGAAGCCGCCCCCTCCCCCATCACCTCAACTAGAGAAAGACTGAGCACTGTAACAAAGGCCCAGTACAGCCAAAATAAATAATTAGAAATAAAAATAAATAAATTATCATGGCTATAATCTAGGGAGGACATGTAAAATGCAAGAAAAGTAGTACAGTTTGTACAATGTCAGTATTCAATATAGGTTTGGGGGCTCAATTTAGTTTAAAACAACGCAACAAACTTCTCAAAACCTCACATACTTATGCAGAATTTGGCCACAAGAACGAAGTCAAGACCCAAGCAAAACATGGTACGTATTTTTCTATTTCCACGCTGTGTTTGTCAACAATGGTTTTTCTAAGGCAAAAGACCTCGGGCTATCATGCTGTAATTCCCTTTCAGGGTGTATTTAATCCAAGAAATATGTGCTTCTGGTTTATGCAACTCTACAGTTGAGTTTTAAATCCCTGAGAAAATAAATGAAGCAATCAATGTATCCTGTTATAAATAGTAATAGGCAGATTAGTTCTCAGTTACCATCCACAGTCTGTGCTTCAGACCAGATGTTTAATTATGGCCAGAATGCTAAGCTGTGTTCTAAGGAGATGACTGATACTGGTTATTTGGGGAATTTTAAACAAGAAAGTTACCATATTGTCTCTTCTTCTTAAAGGGAACATGACCTTGAAATGAATTATGAGAGTCCTGTGAACCTGTTTCATTTTCTGTAAAACCTCTCCCACCCATTTACTTCTCGATTTCAGAGCCAAATGTCATTATTCCACCAGGAAATCATAAGGTGTTTTTTGTTTTAAATAATTGTTATGTAGCTAGTGAACAATGACATACTGGATAATTTGGATCTACAAATAGTATTGTAACAGTGAGATGCAAGGAAATAGTAAGTGGCCTCTAAGAGATGAAGGCCTCTTTCCTTTTATCACAAAGAACTGAATTCTGCTAACAACCAGTGGGTTTGAAAGAGGACCCTGAACCTCAGATTAGAT
Source organism: Aepyceros melampus (assembly GCA_006408695.1). Taxonomy (NCBI): domain Eukaryota; kingdom Metazoa; phylum Chordata; class Mammalia; order Artiodactyla; family Bovidae; genus Aepyceros; species Aepyceros melampus. The sequence goes on along the minus strand of SJXQ01008337.1, from coordinate 167,215 downwards.
TGCTGTCCTGGCTGAAACTTTGATTGCAACCTCGGTAAACACCAAAGGTGGTGGAATCAGTAGGTGGGGTCTTTTGGAGGTGATTAGGTCTATCATTTTTATAGATAATATAAATGTTCTCTACAGGAGGATTGAGAATCTAAAAAGCAATTTTCCATTTATTATCTCATTATTTATCCCGACTACTCCTACTATGTGAAGAATGTTAGTTTCTTAGCTTTAAAGATGAAGTAAGCAACTCAGAATGAACGCACACACACACACACAGAGACACACACACACAGAGACACACACACACAGAGACACACACACACACAAACACACTGGGGCTTCCCTGGTGGCTCAGATGGTAAAGAATCTGCCTTCAGTATGGGAGACCCAAGTTCAATCTTGGGGAAGATCCTCTGGAGAAGGGAATGGCAGCCCACTACTGTATGTCAAACATTGTTAGGCACTATGTTTGTTCCTGTACTACATCAGTTCCAAAATCAGGCTTCAAATCTGATCCCTCTAACTCTCTACTGCTCTCTACACTCTCTAGATAACATTGGATATATTTGTTTTTCCAATTAAATATTTATTGAACAAATGCAGAATAAATGAATTAGGGGGTGAATTTAACCTGAAGATACAATACACAACTTCAAATGTTCAGAGGGCTGTCACACAAAGAAAGACTTGTTCAGTATTTCTCCCATGGGCAGAACTTGACCCAAGAGATAAACATAAGCAACCCATAGGCTGCAGGCCAGTTGTACAAAGTGTATCATGTAATAGCTTCTTTCCCCAACAGTGCATTCACACTGACGTCTCCCTTCTTCTGAAAGGAAATATTACAACTTCACACTTCTCACAAATGTCTTAAATAAGTCGCACTTTCATGGCAAGCCCTCCACCACCAGCAATGGATGTACTCACGCTCTCAGAAAAAAAATCTAAACCAAACTGGTTTGCCAGGGAAATGGTCTTGTTCCTCAGCTCGGTCTCAGCATTTTGTATTTGTGGTTCTCAGGTGGGCAGAGGAAAAGAGCATGGTCTCCAAAGAGGGTGTGAACTACCATCTCCAGCAATGCAGACACTGCCTCTGGGGTGTCCTCCTCACACCCCACTGCACCATGGCAACTACCAAGCTATGGTGCAGGTGGGAGGGAACGCGCTGTGCGCTGCGGCAGAGAAAACACTTGACAACCGCTGTTCTACAGGAAGCAGGAGGGCTGTATTTTACGAGTCACTAGGAAATATAAGCTGCATAATACTGATGGACTCCAAATTGTCAAACATTACAAGATGAGAAATGTTTCAACAACCATTCAGCATATTTTAAGAACAAAATATATATAATATACTTGATATTATATATGTATTTTATCACATAGTAAAGTATGCTGAGGTGATTCATCCATCCAATAAAATTGAAAATAAAAATTTTACATTTCTCTGCTTGTCAGTATTCAGGCTTCTGAAGGTGGATCTTGAACTCAGAATGGTCAGTTTTCAAGGAAAGCCACATAATCGGTGAGTCAGGCTAACTGCTGCTCGTTGGGGATGGGTGGAACAGGGGCAGGCTCTGATAAGGGAATAAACCTGTTAAAGGAAACATCCAGAGCCCCTGCAACTGGCTTCTTGGGCATGACCATCCTTGTGGTGGAGTTGGCTTGCCAGCCTTGTTCGAGGATACCTTTCACAGCCTCCTCCACAGGAAGTCCAACAAAGGCTGCAAAATCGTCAGCGATGATGGAGGTGTAGGCTTGGAAGACCAGGGCGAAGGCTCGTCTCCGGGTTGCATCTCTGAGAGCTTCCATGATTGGCTGGACGGCCTCAGCCACTGGTGAGCGCTGATGGTGCTGTAGATCCCGGGGAAGTCTCTCTGCCAGATCCGCTGGCCAACTGACCAGATCCCCCCAAGTTCAGAGTCTGCAGATTTTATAGCAGGTGGTATTCTTTTCCCAAGATATCTTGCACTGTTCATGTCATTATGGAGTAGATACAAAGCTAGAAGCTGACCATACACTGGGGGTGTAGCAATTCCTCCTGGAGCCTCGAGCTCCTGGTTCTCACCCTGATCCAGCAACTTTTTGAAACTAAAAGAACTTTCCGCCATCACCGCCACTGGCATTTTCCCAGTCGGTTTCCTGTCACGCCTCCTCAGCAGCACCGGGCCCCACTCTGTCCCTAGGGGTGTCGTGCCTGGGATCAACACTGGGTATTTTAAAGGAAGATACTATCTAGCAAGGAAATAAGGATTAAAGATACTGTCTTAATCAATTCAAGCTGCAATAACAAAATACCACAGACTGGGTGGCTTAGAAATTCATTGCTCACAGTTCCGGAAGTCAGAAAGCCCAAGATTGGGACACCAGCCAAGCTGGGTGAGGACCCTCTTCTGGGTCATAGACTTTTTGTTGTAGCCTCACGTGGCAGACTAGGCTGAGATGTTCTGAGGAATCTGTTTTATAAAGCCACTAACCCCATTTAAGATGTACTTATATGCAGAGTACATCATGAGAAACGCGGGACTGGAAGAAACACAAGCTGGAATCAAGATTGCTGGGAGAAACATCAATAACCTCAGATAGGCAGATGATACCACCCTTATGGCAGAAAGTGAAGAGGAACTAAAGAGCCTCTTGATGAAAGTGAAAGAAGAGAGTGAAAAAGTTGGCTTAAAGCTCAACATTCAGGAAATGAAGATCATGGCATCTGGTCCCATCACTTCATGGGAAATAGATGGGGAAACAGTGGAAACAGTATCAGACTTTACTTTTTTGGGCTCCCAAATCACTGCAGATGGTGACTGCAGCCATGAAATTAAAAGATGCTTACTCCTTGGAAGAAAAGTTATGATCAACCTAGATAGCATATTCATCACTTCATGGGAAATAGATGGGGAAACAGTGGAAACAGTATCAGACTTTACTTTTTTGGGCTCCCAAATCACTGCAGATGGTGACTGCAGCCATGAAATTAAAAGATGCTTACTCCTTGGAAGAAAAGTTATGATCAACCTAGATAGCATATTCAAAAGCAGAGGCATTACTTTGCCAACTAAGGTCCGTCTAGTCAAGGCTATGGTTTTTCCAGTAGTCATGTATGGATGTGAGAGTTGGCTGTGAAGAAGGCTGAGTGCTGAAGAATTGATGCTTTTGAACTGTGGTGTTGGAGAAGACTCTTGAGAGTCCCTTGGACTGCAAGGAGATCCAACCAATCCATTCTGAAGGAGATAAGCTCGGGGATTTCTTTGGAAGGAATGATGCTAAAGCTGAAGCTCCAGTACTTTGGCCACCTCATGCAAAGACTTGACTCATTGGAAAAGACTTTGATGCTGGGAGGGATTGGGGGCAGGAGGAGAAGGGGACAGAGGATGAGATGGCTGGATGGCATCACTGACTCAATGGAGGTGAGTCTGAGTGAACTCCGGGAGTTGGTGATGGACAGGGAGGCCTGGCGTGCTGCGATTCATGGGGTCACAAAGAGTCGGACACGACTGCGCGACTGAACTGAACTGAACCCCATTCATGAGGGCCGCACCCTCATGACCTAATCACCTCCAAAAGACCCCACCTACTGATACCACCACCTTTGACGTTTACCAAGGTTGCAATCAAAGTGTCAGCCAGGACAGCAATCTAATCTGAGGTTCAGGGTTCTCTTTCAAACCCACTGGTTGTTAGCAGAATCAGTTCTTTGTGATAAAAGGAAAGAGGCCTTTCATCTCTTCAAGGCCACTTACTATTTCCTGCTATGTGAGGAAGATGGTAGTTTGCTACTACAAGGTCAAAAAGAGAGCTTCCAATATCTCATTTCAAAGTTTTCTCAATTTGAATTTTCAAGGGCTCACTGAATTTGATCAGGCCTGACCAAGCTAACATCCATTTTAATTAGCCAAAAGTCAACTTATTGAAAGTGAAAGTGAAGTTGCTCAGTCATGTCCGATTCTTTGTGACCCCATGGACACCAGGCTCCTCCATCCATGGGATTTTCTAGGCAAGAGTACTGGAGTGGGTTGCCATTTCCTTCTCCAGGGAATCCTCCCCACCCAGGGATCAAACCCACGTCTCCCGCATTGTAGACAGAAGCTTTACCATCTGAGCCACCAGGGAAAACTCTTTCTCTTCCATCATGTTCTCAAGTCCCACCTACACTAAGGGGCGAGGAATATGTAACATGATGTATACCCCAGGGGTGGCAATAAAAAAAGATTTAAACATATAAATTTGGGGAGAGTCACAGATATTCAGAAGATGAAGAGGTTGGTAGGTAGGGCTAAAAATTTCAAATGTCTAAGCCCTTTGACTATCCTCATCCTAAGGTTACCCAGAGTGTATGGGGTGTGTGTGCTCAGTTATGCAGTCATGTCCAACTCTTTGCAACCCCATGGACTGTAACCCACCAGGTTCCTCTGTCCATGGGATTCTCCAGGCAAGAATACTAGAACAGGTTGACATTTCCTTCTCCAGGGGATCTTCCTGACCCAGGGATCAAACCCACTTCTCTTATGTCTCCTGCATATGCAGGTGAGTTCTCTACCACTAGGGCTAGCTGGGAAGGGTACTGGGAGCCCCACCCTAAATTACCTTATTAGCTTAAACTCAGAGGGGCTCAGAAGCAACTCCCTGGGAATAACAAAAGGTGCTTCTCACTGGAAATCCCAAGTGTTTTAGGAGCATTGTGCCAGAGACCATGGACAAAGAACAAATAATTTCTTATCATACCACAATTAGGAACCTATCTTCCGCACACTTCTCCTCCTTTGCGGACAGAGAGAGACAAGGGAAGGGCTGGATTTGGAAAAATGTAGAACACAATAAATTTTCATTATAATAGTGAGGTAATAACGCAAAACTTGTTTTGCTGTCTTGTAGAAAAAGGCCACCTCTCTCAACTATAAATTTGGCTGGGAGACAAGGAAAAAAATAATTATATATTCACCTCAGTCTTTCAACAAAGGCAGAAAGAGCTTTCCATTTCAAATTTGTTTTGTTTTGTACCACATGTGGGTTAATTAGATAAAACCATGTCATGTGCCAGATTCAATCAGCCTGAAAATAATCAGAAAACTGGGTTTGGCATTGTTTATGCTGTTTTGGCTCAGCTAAACAAAAGCACAAAATGTAAATTGGATCCAGAAAATAGCATATGGGTGCTGGTGCCAGGTTTTCTTTCATGGGATTATCTCTAGCTGGCACCTGAGCTGCAGATGCTGCTCGGGGACCGTTAGACAAAACCACACGATGCTGATACCCATTTCCCATGATTAGACAGTGAACACCCCCACGAAGGGCACTTAGTTTATTGCCTTTGACACAGGCCAACCCCAGCTTTCCAGCTGCTGGCAGTCAACTTGAAAATACATGTTGGAGTTAAAAAATGAAAACATGCTTTTGTTTGACTTATCTCTAGTGATTTCCTTTAGATTCATTTTTGTTGTTGTTGTTTTCTAAAATCTGTAAGATTAGAAATACAGTCCTGAAATCACTCTTCAGCTGTGTTATAGATAGTTCAGTGAATATCATTGAGGAGAAGGCAGATCATTTCATTGTCATCCGACTGACATTCTAGAGAATGAACATTTTAGCAAATATGCAAGTGATCACAAGAGTAACAAATAGTCATTTTAAAAACCTAATCATCTGTTTGATGATAAAATCCAAATTAGCTAGTTTTCCCTTCTCTTCCTGCTACATAAACTGTCTGTTATCAATACCGAGAGACATAGGATTCACACTGCTCTCCTTATACCTTTTGTAAAAAGGATGTTCTGCAGAATATCCTAAAATGTGGTGGGTGGTGATGACTATCTCTTTTAGTTCAGTTCAGTTCAGTCGCTCAGTCGTGTCCGACTCTTTGCAACCCCATGAATCGCAGCACACCAGTCCTCCCTGTCCACCACCAACCCCTGGAATTTACACAGACTCATGTCCATCGAGTCAGTGATGCCATCCAGCCATCTCATCCTCTGTCGTCCCCTTCTCCTCCTGCCCCCAATCCCCCCCAGCATCAAAGTCTTTTCCAATGAGTCAACTCTTCGCATGAGGTGGCCCAAGTACTGGAGTTTCAGCTTTAGCATCACTCCTTCCAAAGAAATCCCAGGGCTGATCTCCTTAAGAATGGACTGGTTGGATCTCCTTGCAGTCCAAGGGACTCTCAAGAGTCTTCTCCAACACCACAGTTCAAAAGCATCAATTCTTCTGTGCTCAGCCTTCTTCACAGTCCAACTCTCACATCCATACATGACCACAGGAAAGACCATAGCTTTGACTAGACGGACCTTAGTCGGCAAAGTAATGTCTCTGCTTTTGAATATGCTGTCTAGGTTGGTCATAATTTTTCTTCCCAGGAGTAAGCATCTTTTAACTTCATGGCTGCAGTCACCATCTGCCATGATTTTGGAGCCCAGAAAAATAAAATCTGACACTGTTTCCACTGTTTCCCCATCTATTTCCCATGAAGTGATGGGACCGGATGCCATGATCTTTGTTTTCTGAATGTTGAGCTTTAAGCAAACTTTTTCACTTTCCTCTTTCACTTTCATCAAGAAGCTTTTTAGTTCCTCTTCACTTTCTGCCATAAGGGTGGTGTCATCTGCATATCTGAGGTGATTGATATTTGTCCCGGCAATCTTGATTCCAGCTTGTGTTTCTTCCAGTCCAGCATTTCTCATGATGTACTCTGCATAGAAGTTAAATAAGCAGGGTGACAATATACAGCCTTGACGTACTTCTTTTCCTATTTGGAACCAGTCGTTGTTCCATGTCCAGTTCTAACTGTTGCTTCCTGACCTGCATACAGATTTCTTAAGAGGCAGGTCAGGTGGTATGGTATTCCCATCTCTTTCAGAATTTTCCACAGTTTATTGTGATCCACACAAAGATTTTTGCATAGTCAATAAAGCAGAAATAGATGTTTTTCTGGAACTCTCTTGCTTTTTTGATGATTCATTGGTTGTTGGCAATTTGATCTCTGGTTCCTCTGCCTTTTCTAAAACCAGCTTGAACATCAAGAAGTTCACGGTTCATGTATTGCTAAAGCCTGGCTTGGAGAATTTTGAGCATTACTTTACTAGCATGTGAGATGAGTGCAATTGTGCGGTAGTATGGGTGAAATTCTACCAGCAACCACATTCAACTTGCCACATTCAGTGGGCACATTTTTCTGTTATCTGGGGGTATGTGGCATTTCTCTTTATTTCAGCCCCTTTGAAATTTTCTTGGCTTTCATAACCCCACTCTCCCTGACTTCCAGCTCTTCTCCCACTGGGGAGTTCAGGTTTTTTGAGCATTAGCTGCCTGTGCTCCTTGTCTGATGTCTTACAATAAACACCAGCACTTTCCCTCACCACAACCCAGTGTCAGAAGATTGGTGAGGGGATCCAACTCTGGTTTGGTAACAAAGAAACACAGAAACAAATGGGCCTCCCTTGTGGTCCTAGTGGTAGAGAATCTGCTGGGCAATGCAGGAGATGCAAGAGACACAAATTCAATCCTTGGGACAGGAAGATCCCCTTGAGTAGGAAATGGAAACCCACTGCAGTATTCTTGCCTGGAAAATCCCATGGATGGAGGAGGCTGGCAGGCTACAGTCCATGGGGTCACAAAGAACCAGACACTATTGAGCAACTGAGCACAAACTGAGAAACAAGGGAAAAGTAGAAAAGCAACAGTGCAGTGATAAGCCAGAATCCTAGTTCTTCCTTAAGGGATACATATGACAATATCTTTGAGCTCTTCTACGGAAACTAAGACCCCTACCCAATGATTGCTAGAAACCACCCTGTTACATCACCACCAACCAATCAGAAGAAAGTCTCACACTGCAGCCCACCTCCCATTTTGCCTATCAAACCTCTTCCCCCAAGACTATCGGGGAGTTCAGGTTTTTCGAGTACACCCATCTGTTGTCCTTTCCTGGCGCTTGTCATAAAACTTTCTCTGCTCCAAACTCTGACAGTTTGGTTTGTTTGGCTTCACTGCACTAGGCACACAAAGTTGACACTTGACAGCAAGTGGTATGAAAAAATGTGGGGAAAGGGATGTTTGTGATTCAGTTCAGTTCAGTTCAGTTGCTCAGTCATGTCTGACTCTTTGAGACCCCATGAATTGCAGCATGCCAGGCCTCACTGTCCATCACCAGCTCCCAGAGTTTACCCAAACTCATGTCCATCGAGTTGGTGATGCCATCCAACCATCTCATCCTCTGTTGTCCCTTCTGCTCCTGCCCTCAATCTTTCCCAGCATCAGGGTCTTTTCAACGAGTCAGCTCTTCGCATCGGGTGGCCAAAGTACTGGAGTTTCAGCTTCAACATCAGTCCCTCCAAAGAACACCCAGGACTGATCTCCTTTAGGATGGACTGGTTGGATCTCCTTGCAGTCCAAGGGACTCTCAAGAGTGTTCTCCAACACCACAGTTCAAAAGCATCAATTCTTTGGCACTCAGCTTTCTTTATGGGCTTCCCTGGTGGCTCAGAGGTTAATGCGGGAGGCCTGGGTTTGATCCCTGGGTCGGGAAGATCCCCTGGAGAAGGAAATGGCAATCCACTCCAGTATTCTTGCCTGGAGAATCCCATGGACGGAGAAGCCTAGTAGGTTACGGTCCACAGAGTTGCAAAGAGTTGGACACGACTGAGCAACTTCACCTTCACCAGCTTTCTTTATAGTCCAATTCTCACATCCATACATGACTACTGGAAAAACCATAGCCTTGACTAGACAAACCATCTCATCCTCTGTTGTCCCTTCTGCTCCTGCCCTCAATCTTTCCCAGCATCAGGGTCTTTTCAACGAGTCAGCTCTTCGCATCGGGTGGCCAAAGTACTGGAGTTTCAGCTTCAACATCAGTCCCTCCAAAGAACACCCAGGACTGATCTCCTTTAGGATGGACTGGTTGGATCTCCTTGCAGTCCAAGGGACTCTCAAGAGTGTTCTCCAACACCACAGTTCAAAAGCATCAATTCTTTGGCACTCAGCTTTCTTTATGGGCTTCCCTGGTGGCTCAGAGGTTAATGCGGGAGGCCTGGGTTTGATCCCTGGGTCGGGAAGATCCCCTGGAGAAGGAAATGGCAATCCACTCCAGTATTCTTGCCTGGAGAATCCCATGGACGGAGAAGCCTAGTAGGTTACGGTCCACAGAGTTGCAAAGAGTTGGACACGACTGAGCAACTTCACCTTCACCAGCTTTCTTTATAGTCCAATTCTCACATCCATACATGACTACTGGAAAAACCATAGCCTTGACTAGACGGACCTTTGTTGGCAAAGTAATGTCTCTGCTTTTTAATATGCTGTCTAGGTTGGTCATAACTTTTCTTCCAAGGAGCAACTGTATTTTAATTTCATGGCTGCAATCACCATCTGCAGTGATTTTGGATCCCAGAAAAATAAAGTCAGCCTCTGTTTCCACTGTTTCCCCATCTATTTCCCATGAAGTGATGGGACCGGATGCCATAATCTTCGTTTTCTGAATGTGAGCTTTAAGCCAACTTTTTCACTCTCTTCTTTCACTTTCATCAAGAGGTTCTTTAGTTCTTCTTCACTTTCTGCCATAAGGGTGGTGTCATCTGCATATCTGAGGTGATTGATATTTCTCCCAGCAATCTTGATTCCAGCTTGTGCTTCTTTCAGCCTGGCATTTCTCATGATGTACTCCGCATAGAAGTTAAATAAGCAGGGTGACAATATACAGCCTTGACGTACTTCTTTTCCTATTTGGAACCAGTCTGTTGTTCCATGTCCAGTTCTAACTGTTGCTTCCTGACCTGCATACAGATTTCTTAAGAGGCAGGTCAGGTGGTCTGGTATTCCCATCTCTTTCAGAATTTTCCACAGTTTATTGTGATCCACACAGTCTGTGAAGCTAACATGATACAAAAATCAGCTGCTCTGTGTGGGCCCTGTTTGGATCCAGACATCAACAAATCAGCTATTTAAACATTTTTTTGTAATACTGTGAGAAATTTGGATATGAACTAGATGACAAAAAAAGTTAGTAATTTTTATTGGATGTCACAATGGTGTGATATGTTAGAAAATGTCTATATTTAGCAGGAACATATACTAAAATATTCAGAGTGAAATGAAATGGTATCTTAATTTGCTTTAAAATACTCCATCCAAAAAAGGAAAATAGAGAAGAGTATTGTGGCAGAATCTTGACAATTGTTTAATCTGGACTTAGGGGATGTGTGGTCTCATTATACTGTTCTTTCTCCTCTTTAAATGCTTACATTTTAAAGTACAAAATTAAAGAGAAAGTAAAATAAAAAAGTAAAGTAACTTTTACTTCAAACTATAAATTTCAGAGATGGAATAAACTTCAAGTGAAGTTTGATTGGGCTTGGTTTCTTCTTAACCTCCTTGTAACTTTCAATAGCGTCTGCTGCATCCTCAGGCTAGCCTTCTAATGATCAGGGCACCATGTGTCCTGGTAGACGAGGACACTCCCACTTACATCTATTGTCCTAACACAACTATTTATAGCACTGTCTTTATTCAGATGTGACCTAGTTTGGGATGATAAATTACATGGTCACCCTAGCTCAGGGTTGTCAGCCAACTGTCAACCACAGTTAGGGCTTCATGCTACTCTGTTTATGTTCACCTGAATAGGAAGAAACTGCTTTCCCTGAAGCAACCAGTAAACCTCGCCAATAATCCCTATGTCCCAGAAGGGCTGTGTACCCATCCGTGAATAAGCATCATGGCCAGAATGGTGGGTCCACTCTTGAGAGTAGGGAACAGAGTCAGTCCTCAGGTCTTTGTTTGGATTGAACGTGGGGAGGAAACCACTAAAGGTCACTACGCACCTTGCCATGTGTCTGCCAGCACCCTAGTTTAGGTCTCAACATCTCTTAGTCTTACGCAGGCCACTGAAATAACTCTCCTGTTGATCTCCTTCTTTTAGTTTTAATCCATTGACCCCACATCATTACCAGAATCTGATCATATCACTGCCCCATTTGACATTTTTGATGTCTTGCCTTCACCTGTAAAATAAAATCTAAATGCCTTTGCTTAATAAACAAAGCTGCTCCATATCTGGTCTTTGTCTGGTTATCTGTCTACCCTTATCCAACTTTATCTTTTTCACACTTTTCAGTTCAGTTCAGTTCAGTCGCTCAGTTGTGTCGGACTCTTTGCGACCCCATGAATCGCAGCATGCCAGGCCTCCCTGTCCATCACCACCTCCCGGAGTTCACCCAGACTCATGTGCATTGAGGAGTCAGTGATGCCATCCAGCCACCTCATCCTCCGTCGTCCCCTTCTCTTCTTGCCCCCAATCCCTCCCAGCATCAGGGTCTTTTCCAATGAGTCAACTCTTTGCACGAGGTAGCCAAAGTACTTTAAGTTTAGCCAAACTGAATGACTTTCAGGACTGTTCACATATACAATGCTTTCATTGTCTCATCCCCCCAGCCTGCCTCCTTCTTATCTATCCAGCAAACTTGTAGTCACCCTTCCATGGCTAATGTGAGCACTAACTTCTCCAACTCCTGCCTGGGTCTTTCTAGACTTACTAGATATATGGCATTGTTCTAAGAGTTTTACACGAGTCAGTTTATTTAATCCTCACACAGGAGGGGCTATTGTGATACTACTACCATAGACATACACTAGATCCACTGTGTCTATTCGTGTCCTCTATGTTTATCTGCAGGGTCAAAGTCTTTTTTCCTTCTTCTTCTTCTTTTTTTTTTAGAGCCAAAGTCTTTTATTTGAATGAGAGTCCTCTGATTTCTGCCTTTATTTTCTTCTACATTGGTAATCTATCTGTAACGAAGAAGAGTATATTTTGACTCTTCCATGCTAGATCTGTTACTTTGACTTTAACCCTTTTTTCTTGCCTGTTTTGTTATTATAATCATACATAATGTCCTGACTCAGGGAATCCTGCCCCTCTGCCTGTGCTGTGCTGTGCTCAGTTTTATTTGACTGTGACCCCATGGACTCTAGCCCTCCAGGGTCCTCTGTCTATGAGATTCTCCAGGGAAGAACATTGGAGTGGGTTGCCATTTCCTTCTTAAGCCCCTCTGTCTGACTGGTAAGCTCAAGTGCCTTTGTTCAGAACTCTGGAGGTGCAAGGTCTAGTGGAAGTCAGCTGGTTTGCTATCCTGGACCTATTCGGTTATAATCAGTTTGTGTTCTAGTCTCAGGCTGTATCATTCTTTTAAACATTGTGCTTTGCCCCTTCCCATAACAGTTGGGGCTGGGAAGCAAGAAGAAAATATACAAGGAAGCAAACAGATGAAAGAGGTAATATAAGGAAAATAGTAGTTAATACTTATAGAATTTAATTCGGTATCCAGCATTGTTCTAAAAGCTTTACAAAAGTCAATTCATTTAATCCTCATACAGGAGGTGCTATTATTATCCCTCACTTTAGTTGTTCAGCTGGTAAAGAATCCATCTGCAATGTGGGAGACCCTGGTTCAATTCCCGAGTCAGGAAGATCTGCTGGAGAAGGAATAGGCTACGCACTCCAGTATTCTGGACTGGAGAATTCAAGACTATATAGTCCATGGGGTCATAAGGAGCTGACACTACTGAGTGACTTTCACTTACTGATGAGAAACTGAGGCACACAGAGGTCAAATTTTTTTTTTACCAAAATCTTTTTTTTTTAATTTTTTTTTTCCAAAATCTTTTTAAACAAAAAATGTTGAAAACCTTTTTTTACTGAGATATATATAAGATAAATTGCCTATATCTGCTTTTCTTTAAGAAAGTGTCAACTACAAATTCACTCTTGCCAAGACAGTCAGTATTTGCCTCTCAAATGAACTCTCTGAGATTGAACCCTGTGCTGCAGCTGTTGACTGTCAACACACCCTAAAGGCAGTTAAGGGTGGAGAAAGAGGCACTTTGTGCTCCAGGAGAACTGGTGGAACAGGTCTTAGATAGATATTTCCAGAAACTAAATTTCATGATCTCAATCCTTGCATCTCTTCATATCTAGAAAAGCACTAAATCCTTTCATGGTGACATCAGTTCCTCCTGACTAGCAGAAAACCTTTGAAAGTTAGGTGCTTGATTGCACTGAGCTCCCCCTTCCCCAAAATCATATATACTGACCTTCCCTCACTACCTCTTCAGAGCAGGCTCTCAGAGCTATCTGAGGTCCTGTCTTCCAGGCTGCAGTTCTCATTTTGTCCCAGGTGAAACTTAACTGGCAACTTTCACACTGTGTATCTTTTTTAGTAGACAAAAGTCTACTGAATGTAGTTGTATAACAGGAGGGAAAGGGGCAGGGCACAACTTTTCAAAGAATGACATAGCCCAAGGACACAACATAAACCGATTAGAATCAAATGGGACCAAGAGGGCAGACAGGACTAGACCTTGATCCTCAATCAGCAAGTGAAATGACACACCCAGAGGCGCCGTGACAGTTCCAAGGCACTGTTACAAGACCAAGGAGTGGGTGGTGGCCCAAATCCTGGAAATCTCCACCCCTTCCCAAAGTAGTTTCCAATCCCAAAGAAAGGCAGTGCCAAAGAATGCTCAAACTACTGCACAATTGCACTCATCTCACATGCTAGCAAAGTAATGCTCAAAATTCTCCAACCCAGTCTTCAGCAATACGTGAACCGTGAACTCCCTGATGTTCAAGCTGGTTTTAGAAAAGGCAGAGGAACCAGAGATCAAATTGCCAACATCCGCTGGATCATGGAAAAAGCAACAGAGTTCCAGAAAAACATCTATTTCTGCTTTATTGACTATGCCAAAGCCTTTGACTGTGTGGATCACAATAAGCTGTGGAAAATTCTGAAAGAGATGGGAATACCAGACCACCTGACCTGCCTCTTGAGAAATCTGTATGCAGGTCAGGAAGCAACAGCTAGAACTGGACATGGAACAACAGGCTGGTTCCAAATAGGAAAAGGAGTACGTCAAGGCTGTATATTGTTCCCCTGCTTATTTAACTTCTATGCAGAGTACATCATGAGAAACGCTGGACTGGAAGAAGCACAAGCTGGAATCAGGATTGCCGGGAGAAATATCAATAACCTCAGATATGCAGATGACATCACCGTTATGGCAGAAAGAGAAGAGGAGCTAAAAAGCCTCTTGATGAAAGTGAAAGAGGAGAGTGAAAAAGTTGGCTTAAAGCTCAACATTCAGAAAACGAAGATCATGGCATCTGGCCCCATCACTTCATGGGAAATAGATGGGGAAACAGTAGAAACAGTGTCAGAGTTTATTTTGGGGGCTCCAAAATCACTGCAGATGGTGACTGCAGCCATGAAATTAAAGGATGCTCACTCCTTGGAAGAAAAGTTATGAGCAACCTAGATAGTATATTCAAAAGTAGAGACATTACTTTGCCGACTAAGGTCCATCTAGTCAAGGCTATGGTTTTTCCTGTGGTCATGTATGGATGTGAGAGTTGGACTGTGAAGAAGGCTGAGTGCCGAAGAATTGATGCTTTTGAACTGTGGTGTTGGAGAAGACTCTTGAGAGTCCCTTGGACTGCAAGGAGATCCAACCAGTCCATTCTGAAGGAGATCAACCCTGGGATTTCTTTGGAAGGAATGATGCTAAAACTGAAGCTCCAGTACTTTGGCCACCTTATGTGAAGAGTTGACTCATTGGAAAAGACCCTGATGCTGGGAGGGATTGGGGGCAGGAGGAGAAGGGGACGACCGATGAGATGGCTGGATAGCATCACGGACTCAATGGACGTGAGTCTGAGTGAAGTCCGGGAGTTGGTGATGGACAGGGAGGCCTGGCGATTCATGGGGTCGCAAAGAGTCGGACACGACTGAGCGACTGAACTGAACTGAACTACCAAAGTAGTTGGAATAATCCTCCCACTCATCAACATATGAAATTAACCAGCCTATAAAAACTAACCACACATTTCACAGTCTTACTCGCCCTCTGCTATAGCCCACACTCAGTTCAGTTCAGTTAGTCGTGTCCAACTCTTTGCGGCCCCATGGACTGCAGCACACCAGGCCTCCCTGTCCATCACGAACTCCTGGAGTTTACCCAAACTCATGTCCATTGAGTCAGTGATGCCACCCAACCATCTCATCCTCTGTCCTCCCCTTCTCATGCCTTCAATCTTTCCCGGTCAGGGTCTTTTCAAATGAGTCAACTCTTCGCATCAGGTGGCAAAGTATTGGAGTTTGAGCTTCAGCATCAGTCCTTCCAATGAACACTCAGGACTGATTTCCTTTAGGATGAACAATAACAAAGTGGGTCTCTCTATATCTAAGTCAGCGCAAAACCATTTGTGGGGTGGAAGATAAAACAAGTTTCTTTGCAATTTCACCTTAAATATAGCCAGTCCTATGGGGGAAAGGGGTGGAATAAGCAGATGGCCC
Source organism: Aepyceros melampus (assembly GCA_006408695.1). Lineage (NCBI taxonomy): Eukaryota > Metazoa > Chordata > Mammalia > Artiodactyla > Bovidae > Aepyceros > Aepyceros melampus. Next base: position 151,893 of record SJXQ01008337.1, on the reverse strand, counting down.
CTTCGATTGCCCTCGTGGATGGGAGAATCGTGGTTTTAAACAGAAGGATGATCAGTAGTTGGTGTGTGTGTAGCGGGGCGGGTATGGTGTGGGTCTTAGGGACTTTCTGGAAACTTCAGTCACTGCGCTGAGATCTCCGGATGTCTCCTTGTGTGGCTCAACACCCGATCTAACATCAGATTGTAAGGATGCGGGGAGGAGGCTTTGCCCCCGGAGTGTCGATGCGGGCTTTAGGTCTGCAAATGGGAAACGAACGACTTGATGGAACCAGCTGGGTGTGAACGAGATGCCCTGGGGCCGCGGCCTCCAGCGGCGAGGCGGGCGTGGCGTAGGCGCAGCCCGCGAGCGCGTCCCGGCCTCACTAGTTTGTCCCTGCGGCCGCCCCGTAGGCCCCGCGGCGCTCCGAGGGTCCCGAGCCACGTCGCCATGGCTGCCCGGGTCGGCGTCGCGCCCGCCCGCGATGGCCTGCGCTACGCCGGGTCCTGGCAGCCCCCCGCCCAGCCGTCGGACGCCGACCTCGACCGCGGGCTGGTGAGTCTTACCCGGCGCTGCCGCCGTTCTGCCGCTCCGAGCTGCCCGGGCCCGCCCGCTGGCGCCCCCCGGCGCCCCGCAGGCCCTGCCCGCGCCCCTCTGCGCGCGTTCACCTCTGAACCGGGGTCGGCCCGGGTGTTCATTGACTCTCACCTCCCCGCGTTCATTCAGCGTTCGTGCTGCTCTGTGCCCCGCGTCGACGAGTAGGCGTGTTGGAAGGCTCTCTGGTCCCTCAAGGAGCTTCCCCTCTTGTCGGGGAGACGGACCAGCACCAGGCAACAGTTGCTGTGTGATAACGAGCTGTGGGATGGATGCTCCCATCACCTAGGAGGAGACCCCAGGCCAGAGTGTCGGGGCTCGAGGGTGAGAGGCCAGGGGAGGCTTCTTGGAGACAGCGGTGTAACCGTCGGTGTGAAGCTAAGATCTGAAGATAGAGTAGCAGCAAACTCAGGAGGGAAAAGTTTCAGATGCCAGCAGTAGTACCTACAAAGTCGTAGCTCAGGGGACACAGGACTCATAGCAAGGGGTCTCTTCAGGCTGAATTGTAGAGCTGGGAAAAGAAATGTCCAGTATCAACATACTGCAAGCCACTTGTGTTTTTGTTCCTTTTTGTTTTGGTTGGTCCGGGTCTTAGTTCTGGCACGTTGAGGCACGCGGGGTTTTTAGTTGCAGCATATGAACTCTTTAAAAGTTATGGAACCTGGAGTCTACTCCCCTGACCAGGGATTAGAACCTGTGTCCTCTGCATTGGAAGCTCAGATTCTCAGCCACTGGACCACCTGGGAAGTCCGCCGCATATGTGTTCTTAGATTTTCCGTGGTACTTAAGTCTCTAGGTCTTATCCGACTCTTGTGACCCCATGGACCGTAGCCTGCCAGGCTCCTCTGTCCATGGGATTCTCCAGGCAAGAATACTGAAGTGGGTTGCCATTTCCTTCTCCAGGGAATCTTCCCGACCTAGGAATCAAACCCAGGTCTCCTGAACTGCGGGCAGATTCTTTACCGACTAGCTGTAAGGAAAGCTCATTATATATGGATTTTTCATAGCCATATTAAAAAGTTAAAAATTAGTAGGTGGATTTAATTTTAACAATATGTTTTTATTTAATCCTGTATTATGTCCACAGTGATGTCTTGACGTGAAATCAAATAAACATTATTAATGAGATGTTTCACTTTTTTTTTTTTTGGTACCAAGTCTTTGAAATCCAGTGAAATTTACACTAACAGGATCTTTCAGTTTAGACACATTTCTTGTACTCAGTTGCCACATGTAGTTAGTGGCTACCTTATTGATCTGTGTTTCCTCCTATGGTGGGGACCAGGACATGGAAACTTCTGGTAAGCAACACATAAACAGGTAGGCGAATCCTGAAGACATTGGTACCATTTTGATAAGCTTTAGGGGGGAGACAGGTTTGGGCCACTGTAAAGTTCTCTCAGGCTATGTGTGAGATGAATGGATTAATTGGAGAAAAATCTGGAAACTTGGCTCTTATATCTCTTGTTCACATCACATTCCATCCTGACCCACAGTAATGTGTCTTGCCCTTAGATACACTGCACTTAATGTCCTTACTGTTGATTAGTCATACAATCTTGTGACATCTTTTATGTTGCCCTGTCATTTTCCAGAGTTTTTTTGTTTCTTAAGAGCAGAGACTGGGTATTTTCTTATGTGGTGGTGGTTTAGTCAGTAAGTTGTGTCCGACTCTTGCAATCCCATGGGCTGTAGCCTGCTGGGCTCCTCTGTCCATGGGATTCTCTAGGCAAGAATAGTGGAGTGGGTTGCCATTTCCTTCTCCAGAGGATCTTCCCAACTCAGGAATTGAACCCTGGTCTCCTGCATTGCAGGCAGATTCTTTACTAACTGGGGGATTCTTTACCAACTGAGGGAAGCCCTTTTCTTCTAGTAAACACTCAATTTGTGCGGCTTCCCAGGTGGTGCTAGTGGTAAAGAACCCATCTGCCAATGCAGAGGACGCTAGAGACAGTTAGATCCTGAGGCTGGGAAGATCCCCTGCAGGAGTGCCTGGCAACCCACTCCAGCATTCTTGCCTGGAGAATCCCGTGGACAGAGGAGCCTGGCGGGCTACTGTCCATGGGGTCGCAAAGAGTGAGGCAGCTTAGCATGTACGAAGGAACACTCAACTTATTCTTATCTGATTAACTGATTAATTTCTGGAACAGAGTCAGATGGGCCGGAAAGGTTTCAGAAAGCAGTATGCTTTCATTCAACAGACATTTCTTGACCACTGCTGGATGCCGACCAGGTATCATCCTTGGAATGAGTAAATGAACAAAACAGATAAAGGTTTGAAGTACAAACTCTTTGAGTTCTTGCTGTGTCTGATTCATTCCATACCGCAACGCTGTGAGCAAGGTCCTTTTCAGTTGTCAGACAGAGAGGAGACAGAGACTCAAAAAGTGGTAACTCATCCAGGATAGCTCACCTAATAAGTGGCAGACCTAGGGTTCTAAATCCTAATGCTCTCTGTTATTTATTTATTTGGCTGTGCTGGGTTTTAGTTGCAACAAACAGACTCTTAGTTGTGGCATGAGGGATCTAGTTCCCTGACCAGGCATTGAACCAGGGTCCCCTACATTGGGAGCGTGAACTCTCAGCCACTGGACCATCAGGGAAGTCCCCTAACACTCTTTCTACTGTGACTTGCTGACTCCTTAGAAATAAGGCTTTCTTTCTTTCTCTTTTTTTCATTATTCAACTTTAAAAAGAAAATTGTAGTTGATTTACAGTGTTGTGCTGGTTTCAGGTATATAGCAAAGTGATTCAGATAAATATATATATATATTGAGGCAATGGCAGCCCACTCCAGTACTCTTGCCTGGAAAATCCCATGGACGGAGAAGCCTGGAAGGCTACAGTCCATGGGGTCGCTGAGGGTCGGACACGACTGAGAGACTTCACTTTCACTTTTCACTTTCATGCATTGGAGAAGGACATGGCAACCCACTCCAGTGTTCTTGCCTGGAGACTCCCAGGGACGGGGGAGCCTGGTGGGCTTCCGTCTATGGGATCGCACACAGTCAGACACGACTGAAGTGACTTAGCAGTAGCAGTATATACTCATACATATATATATATATATATTTAGATTCTTTCCCCTTCTAGGTTATTACAAAATATTGATTATAGTTCCCAGAAATAAGCCTTTCAGAATGGAGTGTTCTGTCTGCAATGTAAAGCAGATAAGATATTAGGTTGGGTAGAGCGCATCTCTTTATGGAGAACTGTAAAAATCTCAGTCCTGGACTGATTTGCAAGGCAATTGGAATCCTGTGGTATTTTGAAGATAGAAATAATATTGGTGATTTTTTTTTTTTTACATCTGTAGATACTTTGGAAAAGGCAGTGTAGAGAATCTGAGCTGTCAGTCAGGAGACCTCTTCAGTAGTCCAGGCACGTGGAGGCTAATGTGTAGGCCAGTGATTCTAAACCTTTCCATCCCAGTGTCCCCTTTTTATAACAAATAGGAAAGTCTCCTGTAATATCCTAAAGATTTATAGTCAATAAAAAAATACCCATAAACATAATTTTTAAAAAGCAGTCTACTGCTCTAGTTGAAGCATAAAGGTGCAATAAGATTTTATTAGAAAATGACGTGTCTGCTATTTAAATATGTAAGTGCTCAAGTATGATTACATTAGAAGACACAGTGAAGTACTGATCAGTTGCTGGCATGTTGCACCAGGCCACAGAAATCACTGTGAGTGTGATGGCAGAAATGCAGGCTGATTTCAGATGGACTACATTGGCAGTCAGATACCATAAGCGCCATTGTCATCGACAAACTAATTTCTCCAAGTTGTGAACAATTTTTGGTTACAAAGTGGAATCTTTCCTCAATCTACATGATAGCTGCACTTCTGGAAAATTCAGTCTTCACTAACACAAATGTTATATGTAGTTAAGTCCTAGACTAAGATGGTCATACGCAGGCTTTTCACCTACTCAGTGTCCAGTGGAATCTTTTGGAACCTTAAGGGATCCAGGCAGTTTGTTGTCCAGTAATGTCTCATACATTTTAGGACTGCTGGGATCAATAGTCCCCATCCATCAAATACCCTCCCTCCTATCCCACTTACCGTGATAACCAAAAGTGTCCTCACAAATTTTCAGAAGGCCCCTAAGGGTCTTTTCTGCTTTTGTAGGGAATCATTGGTGCAGGCAGTGGCCAGTGATGTGGCAAAAGATAAGAAAGTTGGTAGTAGGAACCTTGGGGGAGCTCAGAGGTCCTGAGAGTGATGGGAAGTTGACAAAAGGTGGTGTAACAAAGAACAGATAACCTAGGTATGGGATGTATTCACTAATCTCATAGAAAATAAAGTATTTGTCAAGGAATTGAAGTTGGAGAAGGAAATGGCAACCCACTCCAGTGTTCTTGCCTGGAGAATCGCAGGGATTGGGGAGCCTGGTAGGCTGCCATCTATGGAGTCACACAGAGTCAGACACAACTGAAGCGACTTAGCAGCAGCAAGGAATTGAAGACATTTTTCATATCATTTTTTAAAAGGATGCAACTTATTTTAAAGTTTTTTAAATGTGTATCTGTAGTTGTATATAGTTCTGTCTCAGATAAGCTTGCCTTTAGGGATTAAGAATTCATGTTCACTAGCCTGTTTGAGGGGAGAAGGCAATGGCACCCCACTCCAGGACTCTTGCCTGGAAAATCCCATGGACAAAGGAGCCTGGTAGGCTGCAGTCCATGGGGTCTCGAAGAGTCGGACACGACTGAGCGACTTCACTTTCACTTTTTACTTTGATGCATTGGAGAGGGAAATGGCAACCCACTCCAGTGTTCTTGCCTGGAGAATCCCAGGGACGGGGGAGCCTGGTGGGCTGCCGTCTATGGGGTTGCACAGAGTCGGACACGACTGAAGCGACTTAGCAGCAACAGCAGGAGCCTGTTTGACAGATTAAAAAGATTAACATATAGGCAGAAATAGCTGTGTAGTACTTTGAATAAAATATTATCTTACAAATAAATATTTTATAATCAGAGGTCACAGTCAACTTTGTTTTAGCAAAGCTGCTTCTCATGGACAAGTAGAAAAGAAACTTTAGAGTTTAGAGAAGAATATTAACAATTTTTGAAGCAGTTTGAACCATGCTCAGTTTGTATGACGTGGTAGCCTTTTAATTTTTAGTACTTTCCCAAAGAGCACACCCCCTAGTGTTATTGGGTTGGTGTAGCTAGCTTCCCAGGTGGCTCAGTGGTAAAGAATCTGCCTGCCAATGCAAGAGCCACTAGGAGACATGAGATCCATCCCTCGGTCCCCTCCGTGCCCTGGATCAGGAAGATCCCTTGAAGGAGGAAATGGCAACCCACTCCAGTATTCTTACTTGGAGAATTCCATGGACAGAGGAGCCTGGCGGGTTATAGTCCATGGGGTCGCAAAGAGTCAGATAAAACTGAACACACACACATACCCTTTTAAGAAAATTAGCCACATATGTTTCTGTGTAAGCAAAACTGATACATGAAAATCAAAACAAATCAAACATGAAAATTATCAGGTGCTTATTCATTACCGAAAAAGGACCACTTTTCTTTTTCAATTGCAAATTGAATTTAAAACATTTACCTTGAAGCTTCACTTTGAAGAAATCACATGGATTATCTAGAGCCTGTTTGACAGATTAAAAAGATTAACATATAGGCAGAAATAGCTGTGTAGTACTTTGAATAAAATATTATCTTACAAATAAATATTTTATAATCAGAGGTCACAGTCAACTTTGTTTTAGCAAAGCTGCTTCTCATGGACAAGTAGAAAAGAAACTTTAGAGTTTAGAGAAGAATATTAACAATTTTTGAAGCAGTTTGAACCATGCTCAGTTTGTATGACGTGGTAGCCTTTTAATTTTTAGTACTTTCCCAAAGAGCACACCCCCTAGTGTTATTGGGTTGGTGTAGCTAGCTTCCCAGGTGGCTCAGTGGTAAAGAATCTGCCTGCCAATGCAAGAGCCACTAGGAGACATGAGATCCATCCCTCGGTCCCCTCCGTGCCCTGGATCAGGAAGATCCCTTGAAGGAGGAAATGGCAACCCACTCCAGTATTCTTACTTGGAGAATTCCATGGACAGAGGAGCCTGGCGGGTTATAGTCCATGGGGTCGCAAAGAGTCAGATAAAACTGAACACACACACATACCCTTTTAAGAAAATTAGCCACATATGTTTCTGTGTAAGCAAAACTGATACATGAAAATCAAAACAAATCAAACATGAAAATTATCAGGTGCTTATTCATTACCGAAAAAGGACCACTTTTCTTTTTCAATTGCAAATTGAATTTAAAACATTTACCTTGAAGCTTCACTTTGAAGAAATCACATGGATTATCTATTATATGCCCATGTTTTCTGGAGAAGGAAATGGCAACCCACTCCAGTACTCTTGCCTAGAGAATCCTGTGGACACAGGAGCCTGGTGGGCTGCTGTCCATGGGGTCGCACAGAGTCGGACACGACTGAAGCGACTTAGCATGCATGCATGCATTGGAGAAGGAAATGGCAACCCACTCCAGTGTTCTTGCCTGGAGAATCCCAGGGACAGAGGAGCCTGCTGGCTGCCATCTATGGGGTTGCACAGAGTCGGACACGACTGAAGCGACTTAGCAGCCCATGTTTTCGGCCTTGCCCTAGCTCCTCGCTGTTCCTTTTACTGTAGAATAGTGTTCCCATCACTGTATCATAAGAGGAGGCTAAAAGCTAAGCTCCATGGACAGGGACTTTCCTGTATTTCCAGCATTTGTAATGGTGTCTGATACATGGTAAGCTCTTCAAAAATAAACTGTTGAATGAATAATTGTTATTGTGGAATGGGAAGGAGTGTATTTTATCCTACAAATAAAAATACAAAGCCAGCTTATCTAAAGTGTAGTTTGTTATATACCCTCCCCATACATGGCAATTCTTATCTGTCGCCTACCTTGAAAAATGCCATCATCACTCTTTCTCCTTTACCTCCATCAAGACACTTATATCATTAGTCCATCAAGATACTTATTCTGTAATTCCTTTTTCTCCCTTTTCACTATTGGCTTTTATCATCTCTACCCTGGCGTGTTGTAATAGCCTTTAAAAACAAGTCTTTTTGCTCTGGTCCTTTACACTTTTAAACGTCACACTGCTATCAGTTATTTTTCTATACTACAGACCTAATTATAGGACTATAAATTTTAAAAATTATTTTACCAAGGTCCTTTTTATTAATTTACCAAGGTCCAAATTTTCCGTGGGCTTTCATGGTGGCTTGTGGTAAGAAGGACCCCGCCTACCAATGCAGGAGACGTGAGTTCTCTCCCTAGAGGAGGAAATGACAGCCCACTCCAGTATTGTAGCCTGGAAAATCCCATAGACAGAGGAGCCTGGTGGGCTATAGTTCATAAGGTTGCAAAGAGTCGGCCATGACTTAGCGACTAAACAGCAACAAACTTTCCATGGTAACTGTTTAAATTATATAAATATACCATTGTGATCTACAGGAGTCTTCATGAACTGACCCCTAAATAAACTGTTACCCAGCCCCATTTTCCATTCTCTGTTCTGTACCCTGAGCTGTGACTTTACCTACTGTAGTTTTCTCTCATCCAAAATTCTTTGCCTGGCAAACTCCTTTTAATTTTTTAAGACTCAGGTTATTGATGTGACGCCTTGCCTGACTCGAATCCCCTAGTAGATAAACTTGTTTTATCCTCGGTACTTCCTTAGAAAGTCATACAGTTTTTTTATTACACTATTTCTTTTATCAAAGCTATTTGTCTATGTCTGAGCACCTGCATAGTGAAGTCTCAAGGGTCAGAACTCACAGGCTTCTGTGATTGGCATTACAATCGACGATGGTAGTCACTTTTTTATTTAAAGAACAGCTGTTAACTTTTATTACTACTGAGTGGCTTTTTAAATAAACAGGGATGTTTAGTTCCACATACTTTTTTAAAAATTTTAGTTTATTTTTTGGCTGCCCTAGATCTTGGTTGCTGCACGCAGGCTTTCTCTAGTCACAGCAAGCGGGCTTTTCCAGTTGTGGCGAGCGGGTTTCCCTGGCTGCAGCAAGCTGGCTTCTCATTGCTGTGGCTTCTGTGGTCGCAGAGCGTGGGCTCTGGCGCATGGGCTCAGTTGCCCCATGGCACCTGTAATCGTACCAGGCCCAGGGTCATGTCCCCTTGCATTGGCAGCTGGGTTCCTAACCTCTGGGCCACCCAGCAAGTCCTTGGGTTCAACATATTGATGCGTGTGTTCTTTTTCTGTTGGATTTCTCCTTTATGTTAGTTTCTAAGGGAGAACAAGAGTCTGTATATGTCTTGCTCGTTACTCTTTTCCCCAGAATTAGCACAGGGCCTGGCATAGATGCTAAATAAGTGTGTATTTATAAATAAATGCTAAGTGAACTTTGAGTGACTGGTCTCCCATCTTTGCTTTCTCCATCACAACTACTTTTTTGAGGCTGAATATTTTTTTACTTTTATTTCCCTCTGGTACAACTATTATCTATCTTGAACTTAAATGTTGCAGTCTCAGGATAGAAGTTTTAGCATTTTATAACACTTTCAGGCAGTTTATATTTATCTAGAAGGTTATTTACTGCTTATGCTGTTTTGGAAGAAAAAATGCCTTAGGGAATTTGTAAACAATTTTTATGTTCCACCACCACCCCCTCGCCCACCAGCAGTAGCGGCTTTGCTGGAGTGCGCTGTTTTCCTTGTTCTCAGAAATTCTTTGATTCATGATAGCGGAACATTTAAAGTAATTTTTCTCAGTGTGTGTGTGTGTGTTTTGGTGGATATTTGAAACTAGGTGATGATAACAGATACCTGACTTGTCCCACCTGTTGATTTGCTGGCATTATTTAAATAGTGCTTCTTCTCTTTGAAATGTGTCTTTTAAACTAAAATTAGATATTCTTTACAGGCAAAGACAGTTTTAAAGATCTTTATTCTCTCAGTTCTCAACGTGTAAATTTCTACCTAATGATTAACAGAGGAATGGAACAACTAGATGAAAGAAAAATGGAAGATTAGAGGATATAATTTTAGAGTATGATGAACTGATGGCTTTAAGGAATTAAAAAGGCTATCATAAATGAGATTCTCTGATGATTGTCTTTTTAATGGTAAAGAGACCATGTATTACATGTTAACTGTAGTCAGAGTGCACATACACTCTGGCTTCCGGTGCTGCTTTCAGCTTTGGGAACTGTATCGCTTGATGCTTCTGGTAACATAGTCTCCAGCTCTGGTTTTAACGTCTGTCGATGTGCTTCAGTTTACTCGTGCTTTTGAACACCCAGTGTGTGGAAGCTGTGCTGGGCGTGGGATGCGTGAGCCCGCACTGCCGCCCTCAAGGATGGAGGGCAGCAAACCGCTTGTAAAAGGCTGAGTAGTAGTTTTGGTTTGAGAACCTTACGGCCTCTGTCAGAGAATTTTAAGTAGAAGTTTTAGTAAGTGCAATGTTGTTGTTAAGGGCTTCCCTGGTGGCACAAACAGTCAAGAAACTGCCTGCAATGCTGGAGACCCGGACTCAATCCCTGGGTCGAGAAGATCCCCTGGAGAAGGAAATGGCAACCCACTCCAGTATTCTTGCCTGGAGAATCCCATGGACAGAGGAGCTTGGTGGGCTGCAGTCCGTGAATTGCAAAGAGTCGGACACAACTGAGCGACTAACACTATGTTGTTGTTGTTCAGTTGCTAAGTTGTATCTGACTCTTTGCAACCCCATGGACTGCAGCACGACAGGCTTCCCTGTTCTTCACTATCTCCCAGAGTTCACTCAAACTCATGTCCATTCAGTCGATGGTGCCATCCAGTCATCTCATTCTCTGTCACCCCCTTCTCCTCCTGCCCTCAGTTTTTCCCAGTGTCAGGGTCTTTTCTGGTGAGTAGGCTTTTTGCATCAGGTGGCCAAGGTATTGGAGTTGATACCAAATTTGTTGATACCTAATTTTATATTCCCAGTTGGCATAACTCTTTCATTCATTCCTTCCGTTTTAGAAAACTTGTGATATTCTACTGTTTAGAAACAGCTTAAAGTTGTTGACTACTTTACTCTCATTTTTAAGTGTCAGTGTATCTATTTCTGGCACTGTTTATTGTCTATATTCTATCAATATGATAAAGTTTTTTTGATTGAGATTTTGTGTAGGATTTGTCTCAGGTGCTTGTAGTATAAAATCACTTTTGGCCAGAACAAAAAGTGCGACCCTGTGGGATCTTCTAAAGTCTTTTCTTTATTAATAATCTTTATTAATATTATTAATAAACTTTTTTTCTGAGTTTGTTTCTCCTTAAACAGTGCTTCCCAATCTTTTTAACATTTAATAAGGTACAAATTTTCATACCTGTCTCCTGCCCCCATATGTTAATAATATTTTTTATTTTTGATCACTGAATATATACAACTGAGTTAAAAATTAATGCTGTGAATATACTGAGTTCATGATATGCAAACAAATAGGGAAGAAATGAACTAACTTTTTAGTGAATGCTGTTAATCAAACAGTTATATTTTCCCACTTCTCATAATAACTAGTGAAGTTGGATACTACTTTTTGTCATTTTACTCATAAAGAAACTAAGGATCAAAGTGGTCAATTAACTCTCCCAAGGTCATAGAGCTCTATGACCAAACTAGGACATGAAACCAACTTTGACTTAAAAGTCCTTGGCTTTGTTACATTACCATATTTTTTTACTGGTTTTACTTTCTGTTGTACATATGTTTTACTGTTCCATCATTTGGATATCAGAAATTGATGAAATTCAGTTCCAAAAAAATGATATACAGTCTTGATTTGGGGGGTAATTTAAGAGCCTTCAGAAGCTTCAAGATGTATTTAAAAATTCTTAAATTTCAAAACAGTTAATTTTATTTCACCTCAACTCAAAAAGGAAGAAAATAATACTGTATAATGAAACTTAAGCTAAAAGCATTGCTACTTTAGGAAATTACGGCCTTAAACTAAAGATCCTATTTTAGGAGTAAAAGTAGCTTTCAGAAAATGTTGATTTCCCAAGAAAAAAGAATAAGCAAATTGCAAAGTGTTGCAGGTAAACCAAAAGAAAGAGTTTAAGGAATACTGGCCAGGGAATTCAAAGTGGGTATAATAAAAGACTAAGAGTACATAAGGGAGGGGGCTAGCAGGAGACACAGCTGTCACTTTTACAGTCAGGGTAGGGATAAAATTAAGGGATTAATTTCTCAAGGATTAAAAGGGAGATACCAAAGATCAGGTGTATTTGTTTTTATTGAAGAATTTGTTTTTAAAGTTTATTTTAAAGTAGACAGTCGGAGGGTTTTCTGACTGGAGAAGGTAGTTATAACAACCCCCTTGGCAGCCACTCCGGTATTCTTGCCTAGGGAATCCCGTGGATGGAGGAGCCTGGTGAACTCTGGTCCATGCAACTTAGTGCACACTGACTGGTGGGCTCGTCCCAAGATTTTTCTCTTTTAATAACTTTTAATTTTTCCCCTGATTTTAAAAGAAATGATTATATAATATCATATAGTAATTGAAATGGCTACCATTTATTGAATGTTTACTACATGTAAAAATATGAAGTGACATATATGTATGTCCTAATTCATAAAAAAAACTCAGAGCAACCTGAGAGGTAGGTTATTATTAACCTCATTTTACAGATGGAGAAACATTGGTATCCCTGGAGAAGGAAACGCAGCCCACTCCAGTACTCTTACCAGGATAATCCCATGGACAGAGGAGCCTGGTGGGCTACAGTCCATGGAGTTGCAGAGAGTCTGACATGACAGAGGATTGAGCACACAGCATGAAACGCTAGTATGAGGTTAAGTAACTTGTTCAGGGTTACATTGCTGACATGTAGAGAGCAATTCAAACCATATTTCTCTGAATTGCAAAGTCTGTGATCCAAAGCCTTTGTTTCAGTGATAAAAGGTAGATAATAAGAATATATAACTACTGTTAAATGTTTTGGTTTATAGGATTCCATTTTTTTTTCCTGATGTATATGCTGACCCTTCTGTCTTGTAGCTTTTATTCTCTACCGTGGTCTGTAAACATTCCTCAATAAATTATTTAATTGTGGGTGCAGATTTTGGATATGCTTTTGTTTATTTAACTATTCTTCTATTGTTGGGTATTCAAATTGTTTCCAGTTTTATATATCACAAATAATGCAGTGATGCATATTCTTATGTAGAAGTTTTTAATGCACCTCTCTGTTTTCTTAGCCTAATGACATGAATATGTTTAAGGCTATTGATTCCTAGGATGAAATTAACAGACTGTCCCAACTTGAATTTGCAGCATCAGTGTGAGAATGTTCACTGAACCAATCCCTTGACAAGCCGTAAGGCTTTGACTTATTAGCTAAATGGATGCCTCTCTTTATTAATGGCCTTTATACTGGAGTGTGACAGATTGCCACATGGCCCTACCCAGAAGTTGAAGGAGGTACTGGTAATCCTACTTTCATACTTAACAAACTGGTTGGTTTTATTTTAAATGTAGGATTTTTGGACATACAACTTCCTGTTGGAGGATGAGGGAAAGTAACATTTTATGGGGTTGGGGTGAGAAAATTATAAGGAATGGGGACATCAAGAACCAGTGCTAGGTCTAGTTTGACATTAGATAATTAAGTGACACTGTTTTCTTTAGGTAGTTTATAAAACTACCCAGCAAGTGGTTTTGCAAGACTGTTTAAGACTTTTGTGACAGGCACTAAAGTCGGATAGCGATGTTTCATTGAGTATGAACTCACACTGTAAACATAATTGAATGATTTTTATAATATATTAAAAGAGTGTGGAAGTAGTTTTAAATCGTTGCTTGAAGACCTAGGCTCTGTCTGGGATTAGGGTACCTGTGTTCCAGCCCCAGGGTAGACAATATCATTGCTACAACTCAGACATGGCATGTGACTATTCAGGACCTCAGTGTCTTCCTGCATAAAAGGAAAGAAGTGGAGTGGGTTTTGACTAGATATTTTCTATTATTTCTTTGAACTCTAGAAACGCCAACAAAACATTGGACATCTTAAGGAAACTATTAAAAATAAAACAGAAACTTTTTGTTGTATAAAAGTATAATGTCTCTGTTCCTAGGATACCATGTGTACTTCTGTTTGCACCTTTGAAAAGTCAGATAGAAATGGAGCATTTCCAGAAAGAGACAATAAATGGATGAATTGGCAGAGGTGTGTGATTGTGTGAGAGGAAGAGAGACAGGGAAGGCTTATTTGAAGGTAGGCTAAAATAGTTTAGAACTTTGTTTAGAATTTAGAAATAGTGTAGAACTCAATTCAGGAAGTTACTGGACAAAAGTAATCTAATGAAAGTACAATAATAAAATGATACAGGATAATCAATTGGCTAAAAAAGTCCCCTTTCTCCAAATTTTAGAAAGTAGAATTAGGGAAACTCCTTAAACTTCAAAGAGTTAAATTTAGGGCCATTGAATCAAATAGCACTGATGAACAAGTTAAACTAATTCCTGTATGTGTGTGTGTGTGTGTGTGTGTGTGTGTGTGAAAATTGCTCAGTCATGTCCAACTCTGTGGGACCCCATGGACTGTATAGTCAATGGAATTCTCCAGGCCAGAATACTGGAGTAAGTAGCCTTTCCCTTCTCCAGGGGATCTTCCCAACCCAGGGATTGAACCCAGGTCACCTGCATTGCAGGTGGATTCTTCATCTGCTGACCCACAAGGGAAGCCCAAGAATACTGGAGTGGGTAGCAATCCCTTCTCCAGTGGATCTTCCTGACCCAGGTATCGAACTGAGGTCTCCTGCATTGCAGGCGTATTCTTTACAAGGTGAACCACAAGGGAAGCCCAAGAATACTGAAGTGGGCAGCCTACCCCTTCTCCAGCAGATCTTCCTGACCCAGGAATTGAACCAGGGTCTCCTGCATTGCAGGCAGATTCCTTACCAGCTGAGCTATCAGGGAAGCCCTAGAACTAAATGGACCTTGAGCTGCCCAGAAGACCAGGCTCTTGAGAGTGGGTGTATCTGAAGCTTCAGGCCAAAGGACTCCTCTCAGCAGTGTCACTCATAGACTTGACGCGTCTGGTGTCAGGAGCCACGAAGTGTGGATGCAAAGCCTGCCTGAGTTCCTACTTCCTAACGCATCTTCCAAACACTGCAGTCATCTGTATCATTCTCATTTAATTTTTCTAATTAGAATTTGGGTTTTGAAAATCTTGTCCCTTTTTAGCCTGTCTGCTTAGGGTTATTATCTTGAGATGATTCCTGTTGTTAGATAGGTGGACGTTGACCTTATATTTTATAAGTTGCTCTGATGTTTGAAATATGTCACAGGTTACTGGTATAATCTGTATTTAACATATTCTGTAGATGACCCCTACCCTCCAACACACATGTATATTCAGTTGCAAAGTGGGGCTTCTCAAGGGACTCAGTGGTAAGGAATCCACTTGCCAAGCAAGAAACGTGGATTCGATTCCTGGGTCAGGAAGTTTCCCCTGGAGAAGGAAAGGGCAACCTACTCGAGTATCCTTGCTTGGGAAACCCCTTGGACAGAGGAGCCTGATACAGTCCATGGAGTCGCATTTAGTTGGACATGACTTAATGACTAAACGGCAGCAGTAGCAGCAGCAAGGTCACAGGGCAGAATCTGAATCAAGATTCAGGTTTCCCAGCTTCTAACCTTTGTTCTCGCCTGTATCCTTCCTTTTCCTATCCTCTCCTGTATCCTATCCCTCAGTTTTATCTTGACTCTTCTCAGAAGCAATCTATGAACACAAGCAGAGTCCTTCGCAACTGGCCATCTGTGTAGGGGCCATCTACCCACACGTTCATCCATCCAATCAGTTGACACTAACTTGTATTTAACCCATCATATATCCTAGGAATACAAAAATGAATAATGCTTGCTCCCTGCTCCCTGGAGGCTCACAGTTCAGTAAAGGAGACAAGTTATGAAGTTGTGGTCTGGGATCACAGTAGACAAATAAACTGAGATGTAGAGACGTGGGAGTATGAATAGAGGAGGGGGTTCCACAGCCACTGGCGTTGATTTCTTTCATATTTGGAGGTTTACTTGATGCTGCTGCCTATCTAGAGTAGTTCCCCCCCTTTCCTTTTTTTTTTTTTGCTATTTAGTAACTGATATATAAAAATAGATTTAAGGGACTAGATCTGAGACAGTGCCTGATGAACTGTGGTTGGGGGTTTGTGACATTGTACAGGAGATAGGAATCAAGACCATCCCCAAGAAAAAGAAATGCAAAAAAGCAAAATGGCTGTCTGAGGAGGCCTCACAAATAGCTGTGAAAAGAAGGGAAGCGAAAAGCAAAGGAGAAAAGGAAAGATATACCCATTTGAATGCAGAGTTCCAAAGAATAGCAAGGAGAGATAAGAAAGCCTTCCTTAGCAATCAATGCAAAGAAATAGATGAAAAAAATAGAATGGGAAAGACTAGAGATCTCTTCAAGAAAATTAGAGATACCAAGGGAACATTTCATGCAAAGATGGGCTCAATAAAGGACAGATATGGTATGGACCTAACAGAAGCAGAAGATATTAAGAAGAGGTGGCAAGAATACACAGAAAAACTAAACAAAAAAGATCTTCACGACCCAAATAATCACGATGGTATGATCACTCACCTAGAGCCAGACATCTTGGAATGTGAAGTCAAGTGGGCCTTAGAAAGCATCACTACGAACAAAGCTAGTGGAGGTGATGGAATTCCAGTTGAGCTGTTTCAAATCCTGAAAGATGATGCTGTGAAAGTGCTGCACTCAATATGCCAGCAAATCTGGAAAACTCAGCAGTGGCCACAGGACTGGAAAAGGTCAGTTTTCATTCCAATCCCAAAGAAAGGCAATGCCAAAGAATGCTCAAACTACCGCACAATTGCACTCATCTCACATGCTAGTAAAGTAATGCTCAAAATTCTCCAAGCCAGGCTTCAGCAATACGTGAACCGTGAACTTCCAGATGTTCAAGCTGGTTTTAGAAAAGACAGAGGAACCAGAGATCAAATTGCCAACATCTGCTGGATCATCGAGAAAGCAAGAGAGTTCCAGAAAAACATCTATTTCTGCTTTATTGACTACACCAAAGCCTTTGTCTGTGTGGATCACAAGGAACTGTGGAAAATTCTGAGAGAGATGGGAATACCAGACCACCTGACCTGCCTCTTGAGAAACCTATATGCAGGTCAGGAAGCAACAGTTAGAACTGGACATGGAATAACAGACTGGTTCCAAATAGGAAAAGGAGTACATCAAGGCTGTATATTGTCACCCTGCTTATTTAACTTATATGCAGAGTACATCATGAGAAACACTGGACTGGAAGAAGCACGAGCTGGAATCAAGATTGGCGGAAGAAATATCAATAACCTCAGATATGCAGATGACACCACCCTTATGGCAGAAAGTGAAGGACTAAAAAGCCTCTTGATGAGAGTGAAAGAGGAGAATGAAAAAGTTGGCTTGAAACTCATCATTCAGAAAACAAAGATCATGGCATCTGGTCCCATCACTTCATGGCAAATACATGGGGAAAACAGTGGACACAGTGGCTGACTTTATTATTCTGGGCTCCAGAATCACTGCAGATGGTGATTGTAGCCATGAAATTAAAAGATGCTTATTCCTTGGAAGGAAAGTTATGACCAGCCTAGACAGCATATTAAAAAGCAGAGACATTACTTTGCCAACAAAGGTCCATCTAGTCAAGGCTATGGTTTTTCAGTGGTCATGTATGGATGTGAGAGTTGGACTATAAAGAAAGCTGAGCACAGAAGAATTGATGCTTTTGAATTGTGGTGTTGGAGAAGACTCTTGAGAGTCCCTTGGACTGTAAGGAGATCCAATTAGTCCATCTTAAAGGAGATCAGTCCTGGGTATTCATTGCAAGGACTGATGTTGAAGTTGAAACTCCAATAATTTGGCCCCCTCATGTGAAGAGCTGACTCATTTGAAAAGACCCTGATGCTGGGAAAGATTGAGGGCAGGAAGAGAAGGGGACAACAGAGGATGAGATGGTTGGATGGCATCACCGATTCAGTGGACATGGGTGGGTGGACTCCGGGAGTTGGTGATGGACAGGGAGGCCTGGTGTGCTGCGATTCATGGGGTCACAGAGTCGGACACAACTGAGTGACTGAACTGAGCTGATGTATTTATATATATCAGACATCCTGATGTGTAACTGATGTTGAAGTTGAAACTCCAATAATTTGGCCCCCTCATGTGAAGAGCTGACTCATTTGAAAAGACCCTGATGCTGGGAAAGATTGAGGGCAGGAAGAGAAGGGGACAACAGAGGATGAGATGGTTGGATGGCATCACCGATTCAGTGGACATGGGTGGGTGGACTCCGGGAGTTGGTGATGGACAGGGAGGCCTGGTGTGCTGCGATTCTTGGGGTCACAGAGTCGGACACAACTGAGTGACTGAAGTGAGCTGATGTATTTATATATATCAGACATCCTGATGTGTTAGCAGCTATGGTCACTAATACTATCTTTGCGTGAGCCGTGGTGAAAAAAATCTAATAAGTTCTAAAAGAAATTAGATAAATTTATGAAGAAATAAATAGTTTTTGAGAACTCATATGTTTTGTTTTGAGATTGTGAATCAGTTTGTAACCTTTGTGAGATGATCTTATTAGTCTCTACATCTAGTACAGTGCCTGGTTTGTAGTCAGCACCCAGATTAAATATCTAAATAAATGTTGAATTTGTGAATAATGAATGAGTCAAGTGTTATGCCTGGTCCTGAAACACAGTGGAAATACCTATCATTCAGGGTTCTCCAAAGAAACTGAGTTAAGTAGTTTGTATTATTTTCAGGAATCAGCTTACCTAGTTGTCGGGGCTGGCAAGTCTAAAATCTGTAGGGCAGGCCCACAGGGTGGAAGCTTTCAGATGGCAGCTCATTCTTAAGGTAGAATTTCTACTTCCCCAGGGAAATCGGTTTTCCATCTTAAGGCCTTTCAACTGATTGGATGAGGCCCACTTGCATGATCAAAGAAACCCCTTTTCTTAATAAAGTCAGCTGAATATAGATGTCAGCCCGATGTACAAAATACCAACATGCCAACACCTGGCTTGGGATTTAATGGACTAACCTAGCCAAACTGACCTGTAAATGAACCATCTCAGTATCCTTGGGTTTAAGGACTTGAAGCCAAATGTGCGGCCTGGTTTGGCAAACCTATGATGAGTCCAGGGGCTCCTGATGCTCTGCAAGGCCACCAGAAACTAGATTGATCCTGGGACAATACTTTCTGACTAGTCACATTTAATGTGAACAAAGAATACCTGCTTGTGTTATTAGAGACAAGGTTCCTGTCATTAGGTCACTGAATAAATGCACAACAGTACTTTCTCTTAGGTTATAGCAAGGATTTAAGTTTGGAGAACTTTTTGTCGTTACATTAGAGAGTGGAGAAGTACTCACTTGGCTTGAGCCTAGAGTTTTGTTTCTTACTATGTTTGCTTCCGGATATTGTTGTTTTGGTTTGTTTCTGTTTTGCCCTTTTATTTCCTCTCTAGTCATGCTGTAGAAATGAATGCTTGCCTCTGGTTTAAAATAAATTAAGTGACTTTAACGTTGAGCAAGTAAGATTTCATTAGCATTGTTTTTTCTCTTTTTTACTTAGGTTAAGTTTTTTACTTCAATTATTTTAAAAATTGGTGTTTTGAGTAAAGTGCAGGTGTATTTGTTTTGGGCAATGTAATGGTAAGGGCCAGGTAGATTAATGTGGATTGGTCCAATTTAGATATGAAAATCTGTGAAATTCATGTCAGCTTGAAAATTTTAGGGAAGGATAATTGTAAAAAAAAAAAAAAAAATCTCTTCCTAAATGTCTTTGTCTCATGTCTGCCCCTCTTTCTGGAATGTAAATTCCTCTCCTCTCCTTCTTTTGATCTGCATGTGCAATACCTGTCTTTCTCCAATTCTGCTGATTTGCCAGCAGTCTTTCTTATTTCTTTCCCCTTTTCTCCTTTCCACTTGCTGTTGTTTAAATTCAAAGAGCTTTCTTTGGAGAAATTGAACCAAGTAATGAGGCCACATAAAACACCGAGTTCAGCAGAAAGTGATTTGCTTGTGATTAACCCTTGAGAATTGAACCACTGCCAGATAACGAAGAATGTAGTTTGAGACAACTGCTCATTCTTCTTTTCCATTAGTAGATGAGACCCTTTCTTCTCCAGGTGTTAGGAATTCGTGTACAGCTTTGCTCAGGTTTTATTTATCAAACTCAGGGTGGCATGTTTTTAGAAAAGCAAGACCAAAAGGGAGCTTATGACAGCCTTTCCCTCTGCCCCACTTCCTACAGACTTTCCAGCAAAAGGCAACTCCATTCTTCCAGTTGTTTAAGGCAGTAACCTTGATATCTTTCTCCCAGCTTTATTAACATATAATGGCAAATAAAAACTGTGTATATGTATGGTTTACAACATGATGATTTCATAGACATATACATTGTGAAATGATTACAATGCTGCTGCTGCTGCTGCTAAGTCACTTCAGTCGTGTCCGACTCTGTGCGACCCCATAGACGGCAGCCCACCAGGCTCCCCTGTCCCTGGGATTCTCCAGGCAAGAACACTGGAGTGGGTTTCCATTTCCTTCTCCAATGCATGAAAGTGAAAAGTGAAAGTGAAGTCACTCAGTCGTGTCTGACTTTTTGCAACCTCATGGACGGCAGCCCACCAGGCTTCTCTGTCCATGGGGGTTTCCAGGCAAGAGTGCTGGAATGGGAATGGTTACCATAATTCAAGCTGATTATCGCATCTGTCATGTCCATCATATTGTTACTTTCTGTGATGTGTGTGAGAACACTTGAGTTTACTCTCTCAGCAAATTTCAAGTGTAAAGCTTATTCATCTAACAGGACTTTTGACCCACATTACCCCATTTCACCCACTAATCACTGTTCTACTCTCTGCTTCTGTGAGTTTGACTTTTTTCAGATTCCACATGTATATGTGAAGTCATCAGTAATTTGTCCTCTGTGTCTGACTTTATTTCATTTTGTGTTATGGCTTCCCTCGTGGCTCAGACAGTAAAGAATCCGCCTGCAGTGCAGGAGACCTGGGTTTGATCCCTGGGTCAGGAAGATCCCCTGGAGAAGGGAATGGCAGCCTACTCCAGTATTCTTGCCTAGAGAATTCCATGGACAGAGAGCCTAGTGAACTACAGTCCATGGGATCACAAAGAGTTGAACACATCCTCCAGGTTCATCTATGTTGTCACAAATGCTAGACTTTCCTTCTCTTTATGGGTGAATAATATTCCATTGTACATGTATACCACATTTTGTTCATTCATCATCTTCTCTTTCCTTTATACCTCACATCCAGTCTCTCAACAAATGTTATTGGCTTTATCTTCAGAATATATCCAGAATCTGACCACTTCCTCCCGACTCCATCACTAATCACTTGGGTCCAAGCTACCATTATCTCCTTCCTGGATTATTTTAAATGACTCCTAGCTCATCAGTGCCTCTGTCTTTGACATGTCTTTTCTCAACATGACAACTAATGACCATTTTAGAATTGTACATATGAAGTCTTAGGCCTCTTAAAACACACATGGCTTATTACACTCAGAAAAACTGAGGTCCTTATGCTGACGCTAAGGCCTGACATGATCTGCTGTCCCTGTTGCTTCTCTGCCCTCATTTTCTATTCCTTTTTCTCTCCTTTGTGCGTGCTGGCTTTCTGAGTGTTTGTGGGCACAGCAGTTTATACATGCTTGCCTTAGGGCCTTCAGATTTGTTGCCTCTGCCCACAGTGGTTCTCCTTAAATACTGACATGACTACACTTTCTTCCTGTTTTTCACCACCCAAAAGTCACCTTTTCAATCAAGCTTCCTATGGTCACTAATTTGTTGCTTTCATTGTATAAACACACGTAAATTCTCTGGTGGCTTCATTTTCTCCATTGCATGTATCACTTACTGTGTGTATTTTTCTGATTTCTATTGTTTGTTGTCTGTCTCTTTGAAATACTCAGAGATGGGAGAAAGCCTCCAAATGGCTATTTGAAAAAATGCCTGACTTTTTTTATTGGGAGTTTTGGTATTTTTCTTTGTTTAGCAGTTCAATTACTCCTTCTTATTTCTCTATGTGGATATGTGAATTGTATTCATTTAAATTTTTGTAATGAAATTTACCTGGCATAGACCCTTAATTTCGTCTTCTTGTCTTCTGTGAGACTTTTGGATGTATTTACCTGGTCCAGGATATTTTGAAACATGATTATGTGTTAATTTCTTAATTAAATTTAACTATCATTTTGCTTATATTTTCCCATTTCAATCATAATTCCACTCACTAGCAGACACCAATACACAGAACAAATAATATAAGTTCCAAAAGGCATCTGGTTAGTGAGGATGTTGCTTAAGATCATTTTCATCCCTTTATATTAATTTTTGAGAAACTGTGTGTGTATGCTCAGTTGTGTCTACCTCTTTGTGACCCCATGGGCTGTAGCCTGCCAGGCTCCTCTGCCTGTGAAACTTCCCAGGCAAGCATCCTGGAGTGGGTTGCCATTTCCTAGTCTAGGGTGTTCTTCCTGACACAGGGATCAAACCCCCATCTCTTGTGTCTCCTGCATTGGCAAGTGGATTCTTCACCCCTCGCACTACCTAGGAAGCCCCTACTATGTACTAAGTACTTTGTTAGACTGGAAATCAAGAGATAAACAGTCCGTACATCCAGAAGCTCACATTTTAGAAGGAGTTTAAAATAGGTAAATCAGGGGAAAAGTTGGGGGAGGGATAGGTTGAGAATTTGGGAGTGGTATGTACAAACTGCTGTATTTAAAATAAAATGCTTTTCCATTAAATAAATAAAACATGTCTAATTCCAAAAATAGAGAAATAAATAGGCAAACTATTATTGTTAATAATGAACGTGCTATGTACTGTAATAGAACTGCTAAGTATTGGGTTGACCAAAAGGTTCGTTTGGGTTTTTCTAGCAAATGAACCTTTTGGCCAACCCAGTACCATGGGGTCACTGAAATGTTTTACTTGAGTGAGGAGATGGGTGATGAAATGAGGTGACCTTAAAGCTGTTTGTTGAAAAATAAGCAGAGATTTTCCAGGAGGATTGAGCATAGAAGAACAGGAAGGATTAGGAGTGAAAATGTGAGAGTGAAGAAAGGACTAGCAGACATCTGCCATGGGTACACAGTGCATCGGTTGTTCTTCATAATTTTTCTCATAATCATTTTGAGCTTCTTGTGATGTATATATTCATATCCCCATTTTATAGATGAGGAAATGGGCCTAGAGACATCAGCTTAGGGACCCAGATTTGGTAAAGATTGAGTTGAAATTAGAGCCCACACCTGATTAACTCTGAAGCCCATGGACTGTACATTCAAGGGTGAAGGGATGGAGACTGAGGAAGTTCATGCTTGCTTCACAGATGAAAACTGAAAAAAGTAAAGTCGCAGTAGTGGCACAGAGGAATGGGGAATGCTGGGAATCAGGGATGAGGGAGAGGGTGAGAGCCCAGCCAGCAGCAGGACCGTAATTTTATAATGGTGCTCTTTAGCGTAGCCGTTAAGACGTTTCCCCAGCCAGATTTAGCAGTCTAGGCAAAGGATTCTTTATGGTAATTCTCCAACCATTTTGAAATCAATCAGCAATTTCACTGAGAATGTACTGTTTGTTAATTTCTGCAATGCTGTTATACATACGCTTGGACATTTTAAATCTAAAATATTCATGTGTTGTTTGTAGTCATAGGGAATGCACCGAAAACTATGCTGTTTGGCATTTTGAGAAATATCTGAAGTTGTCATGAATTTTTAAAACTTTTAATTAAATACCGTTGGCCAATAACACATACATTTGTTAATGCATATACATATCATCTTTGTTTTCCGTGGTGACCATGATAAGATTGTTAAAAATGAATAGAATTTTTCATGAATAGAATTCTTCTGTTTTCCTTATATAGACCACTTTCCCAAAACACTGGCCTAGACCAGTTTTAAAAGAATTAGTTGGTAGAATTTTTAACTGACTGTAACTGATGTAAATTTTGGATATATATACCTTTTTTATAAAAAGATCAAGTTGTTTGAAATACATGCTAGCATAATTTTATGTAGGGAAAAAAAAATGGATCTAAGAATTTATTTAGATCTTTTACCTGGAAAATGTTACCTACTTTTCCAGCCGTCTGATTCTTCAAAGAAAATGTTTCAAAACTAAAACTTGCTGAAGGAGTCTTGTGGATATTTAAAATAGCAATGAAAACACCTTATGTGGCATCCACATTTCCCATCTACTATCTCCTACGTGTGTGTGACACCTATGGCAGCTTTAGCTCAGGCCAGAGTACAGGTGTATACATATCTGTCCTTTTAAATCACACTGCCTGATTTCTTTTCTTTTCAGCACATATTCTAATTTTCCAAAGTCAAAGAAATAGGAACATTTCTGTAGTTTCTATAAAAAGACAGGCGTAGCATAATGGCAGTCTGGTTGCACGAGAGCAGCTTTGGACATTTAACCTGGCTATTGCCTAGCTGGTGGAAAGTGACAGTGCTAGTGTTACTAATACCAGGCCCCATTCTCCATTTTGCTTTGAAATGGTCTTTTCAACGTTGTTTTTGTTGTGTTACTGACAATTTAGTTCTAAAGCATCATTGTTTAAAAAACATTCAAAAGAGAAATTGAAGCACATCATTGTGCTTGACACTAGATCAAATATGGTGTTGCGTATATAGAAGAAAAAATAGATCCTGTTAGCCTGACGGTACAATACTAAAGTTTAAATAAATGTGAAATAGCATAGTGATAAAGCAAATGTGAAATTTTTTCAACAGTGGTAAAGTAGAGAAGATGTTGATGGAATTCTCTATTATTTACACAGTTATGCCAAATGAAGCATAGGCTGTTTCTTATTTTAAGCCTCAGTTAGCTTAGATGTAATTTTATACTTTAAAAAATTTAAGGTCAGATACAGGTATGGTTGAGTTCTCTATAAACTACTTGCTTAGATGTCAGATAGACTCTCTTGTGCTTCCGACTTTCTGTGTTTGCAGTGGGATGGTTCCTGTTTTCTCTTTGGGTCAGTCATATATATGAAGGGTTGGGGGTACTTCTTACTGTTGTTTAGTCACTAAGTTGTGTCCGACTCTTTGTGACCCCGCGGACTGTAGCCTGCCAGGCTCCTTTGTCCATGGAATTTCCCAGGCAAGGATACTGGAGTGGCTTGCTGTTTCCATCTCCAAAGGATTTTCCGACCCGGAGGTCAAACCCCCATCTCCTGCTTGGCAGGCAGATTCTTTACTACTGAGCCACCTGGAAAGAGCTATCTAAATTCATGTCTGAAAAAAAATTCTAGTGACTTTTTAGTGAATGAAAAACTGTTAGATAGTAAATAAATATTCATTTCTAGGAAACGAATGATATTCTTATTCTGGACCATTTGAGGTTCAGTTCAGTTCAGTAGCTCAGCCGTGACCAACTCTTTGCGACCCCATGAACTGCAGCACGCCAGGCCTCCCTGTCCATCACCAACTCCTGGAGACCACCCAAATTCATGTCCTTGAGTCGGTGATGCCATCCAACCATCTCATCCTCTGTCATCCCCTTCTCCTTCTGCCCTCAATCTTTCCCATCATCAGGGACTTTTCAAATAAGTCAGTTCTTCACATCAGGTGGCCAAAGTATTAAAGTTTCAGCTTCAACATCAGTCCATCCAGTGAATATTTAAGACTGATTTCCTTTAGGATGGCCTGGTTGGATCTCCTTGCAGTCCAAGGGATTCGCAAGAGTCTTCTCCAATACCACGGTCCAAAACCATCAATTCTTCTGTGCTCAGCTTTCTTTATGGTCCAACTCTCACATCCATACATGACTATTGGAAAAACCGTAGCTTTGACTATACAGACCTTTGTCAGCAAAGTAATGTCTCTGCTTTTTAATACACTCGGTAGGTTTGTCATAGCATTTCTTCCCAAGGTGCAAGCATCTTTTAATTTCATGGCTGCAGTCACCATCTGCAGTGATGTTGGCGCCCAAGAAAATTAAGTCTGTCACTGTTTCCCCATCTATTTGTCATGAAGTGATGGGACCGGATGCCATGGTCTTAGTTTTCTGAATGTTATGCTTTAAGCCAACTTTTCACTCTCTACTGTCACTTACATCAGGAGGCTTTTTAGTTCCTCTTCACCTTCTGAAATGAGGGTGATGTCATCTACATATCTGAGGTTATTGATATTTCTTCCGGCAATCTTGATTCCAGCTTGTGCTTCTTTCAGCCCAGCGTTTCTTATGATGTACTCTGCATATAAGTTAAATAAGCAGGGTGACAATATACAGCCTTGACGTACTCCTTTTCCTATTTGGAACCAGTTTGTTGTTCCATGTCCAGCTCTAACTGTTGCTTCCTGACCTGCATATAGATTTCTTAAGAGGCGGGTCAGGTGGTCTGGTATTCTCATCTCTTTCAGAATTTTCCATAGCTTATTGTGATCCACACCGTCAAAGGCTTTGGCATAGTCAATAAAGCAGAAATAGATGTTTTTCTGGAAAAGATATAGCCTTGACGTACTCCTTTTCCTATTTGGAACCAGTCTGTTGTTCCATGTCCAGTTCTAACTGTTTCTTCCTGACCTGCATACAGATTTCTCAAGAGGCAGGTTAGGTGGTCTGGTATTCCCATCTCTTTCAGAATTGTCCACAGTTTATTGTGATCCACACAGTCAAAGGCTTTGGCATAGTCAATAAAGCAGAAATAGATGTTCTTCTGGAACTCTCTTGCTTTTTCCATGATCCAGCGGATGTTGGCAATTTGATCCCTGGTTCCTCTGCCTTTTCTAAAACCAGCTTGAACATCAGGGAGTTCACAGTTCACGTATTGCTGAAGTCTGGCTTGGAGAATTTTGAGCATTACTTTACTAGTGTGTGAGATGAGTGCAATTGTGTGGTAGTTTGAGCATTCTTTGGCATTGCCTTTCTTTGGAATTGGAATGAAAACTGACCTTTTCCAGTCCTGTGGCCACTGCTGAGTTTTCCAAATTTGCTGGCAAATTGAGTGCAGCACTTTCACAGCATCATCTTTCAGGATTTGAAACAGCTCGACTGGAATTCCATCACCTCCACTAGTTTTGTTCATAGTGATGCTTTCTAAGGCCCACTTGACTTCACATTACAAGATGGTACTTACAGGAAACACCTGTCAAGGAGCCCTAGCAAACACCAGTCACAACACTGTAAGTCACCTTAGTGTACTCGCCTTCCCTGAGAAAGTAGGGCCTGCTCCTCTTATGTGGAAATCCCCATACCTCCTAGTCACTTATGCTCTGTTTCTGCATTGCCTCTTCTAATACTCTAAAAAATTTGCTCTTGCCCTAGATGCATGGACATACCACTTTTATTTATCCATTCATCAGTTGATGAACACAGGCTGTTTCTGCTTTTTGAGTCTTACAAATAATGGTATTATGAACACCTGTGTGGACATGCTTTTTCATTTCTCTTGCATATGTACCTAGGAGAAGGATTGGTGATTCAAATAGTAACTTTTTGTTTAACATATTGAGGAACTGTCAGACTGTTTTCTGAAGAGGCTATACCATTTTACATTTTACTAGCAGGGTTTCAACTTCTGTACCATACTTTCATTCTTCCTTTTGATTATAGTCACCCTAGTGGGTGTGAATTGGAGAAGGCAATGGTAATCCACTCCAGTGTTCTTGCCTGGAGAATCCCAGGGATGGGGGAGCCTGATGGGTTGCCATCTCTGGGGTCGCACATGGACCCGACTGAAGAGTCGGACACTACTGAAGTGACTTAGCAGCAGCAGCAGCAGAAGCAGTGGGTGTGAAATGCTATCTTATCATGGTTTTGACTTGCATTTCCTTAATGGTAAATACGGAGAAGGCAATGGCAACCCACTCCAGTACTCTTGCCTGGAAAATCCCATGGACAGAGGAGCCTGGAGGGCTGCAGTCCATGGGGTCACTGAGGGTCAGACACGACTGAGCGACTTCACTTTCACTTTTCACTTTCATGCATCAGAGAAGGAAATGGCAACCCACTCCAGTGTTCTTGCCTGGAGAATCCCAGGGATGGGGGAGCCTGGTGGGCTGCCGTCTATGGGATCACACAGAGTTGGAAAAGACTGAAGTGACTTAGCAGCAGTTAGCAATGGTAAATAATGATGAGCATTTTTTTTTAATGTTAACTATCAGTCCATTGGGCTTCTCACATGGCACTAAGCCTGGAGGGCTGCAGTCCATGGGGTCACTGAGGGTCAGACACGACTGAGCGACTTCACTTTCACTTTTCACTTTCATGCATCAGAGAAGGAAATGGCAACCCACTCCAGTGTTCTTGCCTGGAGAATCCCAGGGATGGGGGAGCCTGGTGGGCTGCCGTCTATGGGATCACACAGAGTTGGAAAAGACTGAAGTGACTTAGCAGCAGTTAGCAATGGTAAATAATGATGAGCATTTTTTTTTAATGTTAACTATCAGTCCATTGGGCTTCTCACATGGCACTAGTGGTAAAGAACCTGACTGCCAGTGCGGGAGATGTAAGAGATGTGGGTTCTATCCCTCGGTGGTGAAGATCCCCTAGAGGAGGGCTTGGCAAGCCAATCCTTATTCTTGCCTGGAGAATCCCATGGATAGAGGACCCTTGTGGGTTACAGTCCACAAGACTGTACACAAGTCAGACACTACTGAAGAGACTTATAATGGCTTCATTTCATTGAGTTAGACAAGGCTGTCGTCCGTGTGATCAGATTGGCTAGTTTTCTGTGAGTATGGTTTCAGTGTGTCTGCCCTCTGATGCCCTCTCGCAACACCTTCCGTCTCATTTGGGTTTCTCTTACCTTGGACGTGGGGTATCTTCACAGCTGCTCCAGCAAAGCACAGCTGCTGCTCCTTACCTTGGATGAGGTCACCCCTCCTGACCTTGAATGTGGAGTAGGTTCTCTTGGCCCTCTTATGCCAGGGCAGCTGCCACTCAAGATTAAAGATCTTGCCCATGAGTGTCCAGGAGTCTCCAGCAGAGGCGTGGGTTGGTGGTGGCCTGCTGCGGGGTTGGGGGCACTGAGTGTAGCAGTGAGTACATGGGACCTTTTGAAGGAGGTCGCCAGTATCTTCATTACCTCCACCGTAGTTTGGCCTCAGGTCAAACAACAGGGGGGGAACACAGCCCTGCCTATCAATAGAAAATTGGATTAAAAATTTACTGAGCAGGGCCCTGCCCATCAGAACAAGACCCAGTTCCCCCTCAGTCAGTCTCTCCCATCAGGAAGCTTCCATAAGCCTCTTGTCCTTCTCCATCAGAGGACAGAAAGACTGAAAACCACAGTCATAGAAAACTAACCAATCTGATCACATGGACCACAGCCTTGTCTAACTCAATGAAACTATGAGCCATGCCCTGTGGGGCCACCCAAGACGGACGGGTCATGGTGGAGAGGTCTGACAAAACGTGGTCCACTGGAGAAGAATGGCAAACCACTTCAGTATTCTTGCCTTGAGAACCCCATGGACAGTATGAAAAGGCAAAAAAATAGGACACTGAAAGAGGGACTCCCCAGGTCGGTAAGTGCCCAATATGCTGCTGGAGATCAGTGGAGAAATAACTCCAGAGAGACTGAAGAGACGGAGCCAAAGCTAAAACAACACGCAGTTGTGGATGTGACTGTTGATGGAAGTAAAGTTCAATCTGTAAAGAGCAGTATTGCATAGGAACCTGGAATATTAGGTCCATGAATCAAGGCAAGTTGGATGTGGTCAAACAGGAGATGGCAAGAGTAAACATCGACATTTTAGGAGTCAGTGAACTAAAATGGACTGGAATGGGTGAATTTAACTCAGATGGCCATTATATCTACTACTGTGGGCAGGAATCCCTTAGAAGAAATGGAATAGCCATCATGGTCAACAAAAGAGTCCGAAATGCAGTACTTGGATGCAATCTCAAAAACGACAGAATGATCTCTGTTCATTTCCGAGACAAACCATTCAGTATCACAGTAATCCAAGTCTATGCCCAAAACAGTAATGCTGAAGAAGCTGAAGCTGAACGGTTCTATGAAGACCTACAAGACCTGTTAGAACTAACTCCCAGAAAAGATGTCCTTTTCATTATAGGGGACTGGAATGCAAAAGTAGGAAGTCAAGAAATACCTGGAGTAACAGACAGATTTGGCCTTGGAATATGGAATGAAGCAGGGCAAAGGCTAATAGAGTTTTACCAAGAGAACACACTGGTCATAGCAAACCTGCTATTCCAACAACACAGAAGATGATTGTACACATGGACATCACCAGATGGTCAATACCAAAATCAGGTTGATTATATGCTTTGCAACCAAAGATGGAGAAGCTTTATACAGTCAGCAAAAGCAAGACCAGGAGCTGACTGTGGTTAAGATCATGAATTCTTTTTGCCAAATTCAAATTTAAATTGAAGAAAGTAGGGAAAATGACTACACCATTCAGGTATGACCTAAATCAAATCCCTTACATTTATACAGTGAAAGTGACAGATAGATTCAAGGGATTAGATCTCATAGACAGAGTGCCTGAAGAACGATGGATGGAGGTTCATGACATTGTATAGGAGCAGGGCTCAAGACCATCCCCGAGAAAAGGAAATGCAAAAAGGCAAAATAGTTGTCTGAGAATGCCTTACAAATAGCTATAAAAAGAAGAGAAGCGAAAGGCAAAGGAGAAAAGGAAAGAATACTCATTTGAACTCAGAGTTCCAAAGAATAGCAAGGAGAGATAAGAAAGTCTTTTTTCAGTGATCAGTGCAAAGAAATAGAGGAAAACAACAGAATGGGAAAGACTAGAGATCTCTTCAAGAAAATTAGAGATACCAAGGGAACATTTCATGCAAAGATGGGCACAATAAAAGACAGAAATGGTATGGACCTAACAGAAGTAGAAGATATTAAGAAGAGGTGGCAAGAATACACAGAAGAATTGTACAAAAAAGATCTTCATGACCCAGATAATCATGATGGTATGACCACTCACCTAGAGCCAGACAT
The DNA here is from genome assembly GCA_006408695.1 of Aepyceros melampus. Classification (NCBI taxonomy): domain Eukaryota; kingdom Metazoa; phylum Chordata; class Mammalia; order Artiodactyla; family Bovidae; genus Aepyceros; species Aepyceros melampus. The sequence goes on along the minus strand of SJXQ01008337.1, from coordinate 121,320 downwards.
CCTGGAATGTGAAGTCAAGTGGGCCTCAGAAAGCATCACTACAAACAAAGCTAGAGGAGGTGATGGAATTCCAGTTGAGCTATTTTAAATCCTGAAAGGTGATGCTGTGAGAATGCTGCACTCAATACACCAGCAAATTTGGAAAACTTAGCAGTGGCCATAGGAGTGGAAAAGTTCAGTTTTCATTCCAATCCCAAAGGAAGGCAATGCCAACGAATGCTCAAACTACTACACAGTTGCACTCATCTCACACACTAGTAAAATAGTGCTCAAAATTCTCCAAGCCAGGCTTCAACAATATGTGAACTGTGAACTTCCAGATGTTCAAGCTGGTTTTAGAAAAGGCAGAGGAACCAGAGATCAAAATGCCAACATCTGCTGGATCATCAAAAAAGCAAGAGAGTTCCAGAAAAACATCTATATCTGCTTTATTGACTACACCAAAGGCTTTGAGGATCACAATAAGCTGTGGAAAATTCTGAAAGAGATGGGAATACCAGACCACCTGACCTGCCTCTTAAGAAACCTGTATACATGTCAGTAAACAACAGTTAGAACTGGACTTGGAACAAGAGACTGATTCCAAGTAGGGAAAGGGGTTCGTCAAGACTATGTATTGTCACCTGCTTATTTAACTTACATGTAGAATACATCTTGAGAAACACTGGGCTGGAAGAAGTACAAGCTGGAATCAAGATTGCCGGGAGAAATTCAATAACCTCAGATATGCAGATGATATCACCCTGATGGCAGACAGTGAAAAAGAACTAAAGAGCCTCTTGATGAAAGTGAAAGAAGAGAGTGAAAAAGTTGGCTTAAAGCTCAACATTCAGAAAACGAAGATCATGGCATCTGGTCTCATCACTTCATGGGACATACATGGGGAAACAGTGGAAAGAGTGGCACAGTTTATTTTGGGGGGCTCCAAAATCACTGGAGATGCTGACTGCAGCCATGAAATTAAAAGACACTTACTCCTTGGAAGACAAATTATGACCAACCTAGACAGCATATTAAAAAGCAGAGACATTACTTTGCCAACAAAGTCATCTAGTTAAAGCTATAGTTTTTCCAGTAGTCATGTATGGATGTGAGTGTTGGATTATAAAGAAAGCTGAACGCCAAAGAAGTGATGTTTTTGAACTGTGGTGTTGGAGAAGACTCTTTAGAGTCTCTTGGACTGCAAGGAGATCCAATCAGTCCATCCTAAAGGAAATGAGTCCTGAATATTCATTGAAAAGACTGATGTTGAAGCTGAAACTCTTAATACTTTGGCCACCTGATGTGAAGAGCTGACTCATTTGCAAAGACGCTGATGCTGGGAAAGATTGAAGGTGTGAAGAGAAGGCAATGACAGAGGATGAGATGGTTGGATGGCATCACCAACTCAATGGACATTAGTCTGAATAAATTCCAGGAGTTGGTGATGGTCAGGGAAGCCTGGCGTGCTGCAGTCCATGGGCTTGCAAAGAGTTGGACGTGACTGAGCCACTGACCTGAAGTGAACTGAAGCTTAAAGATAAAGACCTTTGGGAGGTTAGCAGTAGCACTGGAGGCTCACCATGTTCAGCATCCAGGCCTTTGCCTTGTTATCCACAGCATCTCTGAGGCATAATGTAGTGACTCGTGTATACTCATGCTTGTGTCAGTGAGGATACTGGTAGTAATGGGTGGGTTTGGGGGACATAGTTTTATGAAGGGACTATTTGCAGAGTTGTGGGCATAGTTTAAGGAAACAAGACAGGATGATGAATCACCCACGGACTAGTGACAGTTGGAAACAGTTACCTACTCAGGCCAAGAGGCAAGGGGTTGGGAACCGTGCTGCAGAACCCAGCGAGAGCTACAGGCGTGGAGGAAGAGCCGCTGAACGAGAGCTGCGGCCGGAGAGGTAGCATAGCAGGGAGTAAATGGCACTGTTTTTCTGTCTTCTTCCACTGCTGCTTTGCTGCTGATTCTTCCTTTTGAGAAAAGCAGATTCGTGCGCACAGGCTTTTAGCCCTGCTCGGCCTCATGAGAAGAGGTCTTGGACTCGGAGCACTTTTTTTGCAAAAGGTGAGGAGCTCACGCAGCCTGAGTTTTGTGGGATGATCTTTTCCTGTTTCAGTCTTGCCCCCAGCTTTCAGTATCTCAGACTCCAGGGATGGTGTGGGCTAAAGAGGGGAAGGGAGCACAGGGCCAATTTCCTCTTGTCAGCTGTCATCCCCCAGCCCCGTGAGACTGGTGCACACGGCTGGACTGGAGCTCATCTTACTCTGCCCCTTCTCTGGGTAAGAAATCTTATTCTATCCAGTGCTTGAGCACCGTGTTTGGCTTCAAAACTTTGGCACCAAGATATACTGGGCAGAGATGTTTAGAGTCCTTTTCTGCGATTGGTAGCTAGTGCTTGGTGTTCTGTGAAACCTCCTCTCATTGGCAAAACCCAACCGGTAGCAGGAGGGCAAATGCGGACTGGATAATGTAGATTTTTGAGGCAAGTGGAGACAGAGATACAGAGCAAGTCAGGGAAGAGCGGAAAATGAACCTGGGGGGACAAGTGGACAGTAATCATCAGCGTATTCAATACTTATTTATTGAAAATTAAATTGAATTTTTAATTGTTAAACACAGTTGAGCTTTACATATTGTTAGATTAAAGTGAAAAATGACCAAATGCCTAATGGTTTAATGTTTTTGATATAAATATCTTGACATAAAAATCTCTTTAGTAAGGCAACTATTTTGTCTCATATATATTTGAATAGTCAGAATAGTAAAATGATATAATAATTAATCTATAAAAAAGAGCCTACCTCAAAAACCACTTCTGTGAGTCTTCTTTTACTCAAATTTAAAAGTACATGTGCCAAGCCACTGTGCTAAGTCCTTTATGTACATTATCACTGTTATCCTAGACATGAATCCTAGAGGAATATACTAGAAGAATCACCCTAGAAGTGTAGATACTACTGCTTGGTGCTTGATTCATTGGTGAACAGAACAAATTCCACAAAGGTCAGAGATCTTTATATTCTGATATTAATATTTCTACACCATTTTGGTTTGGTGGTTGTTATCATTAGTATTTATGTTTATCGGCCATTTAGATTTTTGTTTTCTATGAAGTCCCTGACCTATTATTTTGTCCATTTCTATTGGATTGTCTTATTAATGGGGAAGAATTTTCTGTATTTTTGGATATGTGCTTAAATGTTCTTTTATGTGTTGCAAATGAGTTCTCCCATTTTGTGGCTGGTTCAAGCTGAAATATTGAGAATATGTCAGATCTTGATAGGCACAGATAGATATTTCTAGTCAGATAAAAGAATAAGTAGAGTTTATAAGGAAGGAAAATAAATTCACACATGAAGCAGTTGAGTACTTTGGTTAAACTGAGGATTTTTAAAGTGAACCAATGGAAAATAAGACTGGAAAAGTCAAAATATGTAGTCCCTGGGAAGCTCTGGAAAATGGCAAAAATACACCTCCACAGAACTTCCTTTTCTTTCTTCTTTCAACTTTTTGTGTTTGCATAGAGCTAGTTACCAATGTTGTGGTACACTGTGTGCTGTTTCAGATGAACAGCAAAGGGATTCAGCCAGCCCAGAACATCTTCTTTAAACCAATACACATCTCCCTTCAGTTTCAGGAGTAAATAAGTCTAGGCAACCTGAAGGGAGGGTTTCCCTTGTGGCTCAGCTGGTTAAGAATCCGCCTGCAATGCAGGAGACCTGGGTTCATTCCTGGGTTGGGAAGATCCCCTGGAGAAGGGAAAGGCTACCCACTCCAGTGTTCTGGCTGGAGAAGTCCATGGACTGTATAGTCCATGGGGGTCACCAAGAGTCAGACACGACTGAGCAACTTTCACTTTCACTTAATCTAAAGGGAACCTTGGGAGAAGGCAATGGCACCCCACTCCAGTACTCTTGCCTAGAAACCTCCATGGACAGAGGAGCCTGGTGGGCTGCAGTCCATGGGGTCGCTAAGAGTCGGACACGACTGAACGACTTCATTTTCACCTTTCACTTTCATGCATTGGAGAAGGAAATGGCAACCCACTCCAGTGTTCTTGCCTGGAGAATCCCAGGGATGGGGGAGCCTGACTGGCTGCCGTCTATGGGGTCGCACAGAGTCGGACACGACAGAAGCAACTTAGCCGCAGTAGCAAAGGGACCCTTGAAGACTGTTTGGCCCCTCTGGCTAGCTAGCTCTAGGCTTACCCTCTACCAGAGAAAGAATCTTCCTGCCCTGAGATTGTCCCAGTGCTCTGCCCGGTGAGAAGGTGCATCTTAAAACTGGAACTGAAGAAGCCTAGATGAACCTTGGTCTTGTCTGTGAAGAGCTCTAGATTTCTCAGAGAGTGTTGCGTGCCTGAGTGCTCAGTTGCTTTAGTCGTGTCTGACTCTTTGCAAGCCTTTGGATTGTAGCCCACCAGGCTCCTCTGTCCATGGGATTCTTCAGGCAAGAATACTGGAGTGGGTTTGCTGTGCCCTTCTCCAAAGAGAGCCTTACTGGGTGTTAAAGTCAGAGCACCTTCATACGGTTGGCCTTTGGGTCCTGATGTTTGTCCTTGTAGAGTCCCTTGTTGAATATTTGGGGTTTTAATTTCCTAAGACTTGCGTTCCCTTACAGAACTTGAAAACTAATGGCTGTAGGGCTTTTTGGTTTTACTGTCCTTCCAGTCTCAACCTCCATTTTTTGACTTCTGCTGCACTGATGTGAAATGAATCCATTCCTGTCCCCTGGTGAGATTGTTGTAGCTATTCTTAGTCTGGATGTGACAAGTTTGCCTCTCTCACCACTAATCAGACAAAAAACATTCTATAGTATCTCTCTTCAATTATGACCCCATCAAAATTTTGATTTGGCTGCAAATACCTGAAAAACCAAAACTATGAGTAGTATTTTAGGAAGCCAGAATTTTATTTTTGTCTCATGTAAATAGAGGCTCTCCAGGGGCACTGTGGCAGCTCCATGATCATCCAGACCAGAGTCCTTCCACCTCATTGTTCCTCCTTCCTCTTCCAACACGGCGGCTCCTGGTATCATGTCTACATCGCAGCCAGTAGGAAGGAGGAATGGAGCAGGGGAGGGACATTCCCCCGCCCCTGAAAAACTTCACAGATGCTGCACGCACTGCTCTGCTTATATCCTATAAGCCAACATTTACTAAACAATGCTTGTACCTAAGCCTAAGGGAGGCTTGGAAATATGTGTCTGGCTAAAAATAGGAATTTTTGATCCTGTAGAAGAAAGGGAGAATGGATCTTGGGGGCGTCCATCGATCTTTGCTACCTAAAACCTTTTTTTGTTGTGACTTAAATATTTTCCCCAGGTGGTTAAGGAGAAAAGCAGAGAATAATATGGAGTATATACCTAATTCAAAATTTATCTGGATGAGCTCATATTTTTAGACTCTGGATTTTTCACTCTTATTTAAAAAATTTTACCTTGGTCTAGAAAGGTAGAAATAAGCTAGTTCTTAAGCTTTTCATCACTTTTACTAATTTTCCACAGTTTGGCTTCTTGGTTACACTTGGATATCATATTTTATCAAATTTTTAAATAGAGTGGAGTCCATTTGAGCATCACATATGTAAAGGAGGAGGAAATATTTGCCTTTTATATTTATGGAAGATAAATACACTAGACCCACTGTTAAGAATAGTCTATAGAAAACATTTTAGCAACAAGTAACATAAAAGCTCTTGGTCAGAGTGAAGTCAAATACATGGAAATTGAATGAAGTCTAAAATTAGTTCACTGAAAATCAGCCAATATAGTGTGTAGGAGATATAATCTCATAAGCACTGCAGATATTTAAAACTTCTACACAGCAGAGTTGAAGAAAATGTGATATTTAACATAATTGTTCTCATTATTTTATTTTATTTTATTTTTTTTTTTGTTCTCATTATTTTAAATGATTTACTTTAGAAACTCAAGTAGCACTGTAAATGATAATCACTTTTTTCCTCTGTAGGCAAGAAGTTTGATGGCTGTGGGGCTGGGTATTGCAGCTCTTGGCTTTGCAGGTAAGATAAATAAAGGATACATATCAATAAATGTTATAGGAGAAATATTTCCAAATAGCTTTTAGAGTGAATTTTGAGAAGACTCTCTAAGTTTTCTGAGGTTTTTGGTTTTAAGACATACATTCCCATTCTTTACAGCATTCATAGTCCGTGAACATTTGTCAGTATAGATAAACTTCGTAGTGAAAGAAATTAATGCTACCAAAGTTTGGGAAACTAGCCCCTGTAATAACTGATCTTCCTGATGTTTTTTTAGTGTGAGCTATAGTATACTGTTTAAAAATAAACTTTAATGTGAAGCAGTATAAGTGATATGAGGCTCTTCTGTACGCCCATATTTATTTTTTTCTTGCAGATAAGTTTATACATTTTCTGTCAGTTCTTTCTGATGAGCTAATCAGTCTTGGTAGTGTATTTATTACTCAATTTAATGTATTGGTGTAATTTCTTTGGAAACCCAGGAGGATTTCTTTTACTGCCAAAATCTTTTTAGAAAGAATAGTTATAAAGATTTAAAGTAAAATTGCTATTGCTTCCAGTCATTAATTTATAATTTTAAATTACATAGCTATTTTCTAATTAAATGTTCATCTGAGAGCATTTCTTTGTTGATAAAGATTTACGTTTTTCAGTTAGCTTTTGTGTCTCCTAAGGGCCATGAGTTTGATCTTATTAATTGAATCTTCTTTATAGGTGGAGCTATTAATACATTCTATTGTGGTTATATACAATGACATCGAATAGGAAAAGAGACTTAAAAGATTTTATTTTGTTTTGCATAATGTTTAATTCCACACAACTCTATTTAAAGCACCTTACCAGTGAGAACTTAAAATCAGGACGATCAGTGGTTCAGTTTTTCTTGGTTCTTATACCATCAGAGTCTTATGTCTCATTATGTAAATATAGTTAACTACTTATGGAGGTTTCATGTGAAGAGTATCATGTCTGAAAAGGAATTCTGACAGACTTACCCATAAACATAAAATAATTTTAGTATTGCTATAGCAGAATAGGCATCAGTTCAGTTCAGTTGCTCAGTTGTGTCTGACTCTTTGTGACCCCATAGACTGCAGCACGCCAGTCTTCCCTGTCCATCACCAACTCCTGGAGCTTGCTCAAACTCATGTCCATCAAGTCGGTGATACCATCCAACCATCTCATCTTCTGTCATCCCCTTCTCCTTGCGCCTTCAATCTTTCTCAGTATCAGGGTCTTTTCCAGTGAGTCAGTTCTTCAGAACAGGTGGCCAAAGTATTGGAGTTTCAGCTTCAGCATCAGTCCTGCCAATGAGTATTCAGGACTAATTTCCTTTAGGATTGACTGGTTGGATTTCCTTGCAGTCCAAGGGACTCTAAACAGTCTTCTCCAATACCACAATTCAAAAGCATCATTTCTTTGGCACTCAGCTTTCTTCATAGTCCAATTCTCATATCCATGTGTGACTACTGGAAAAATCTTAGCCTTAACTAGATGGACCTTTGTTGGCAAAGTAATGTCTTTGCTTTTTAATATGTCTAGGTTGATCATAGCTTTTCTTCCAAGGAGCAAGCATCTTTTAATTTCATGGCTGTAGTCACCATCTGCAGTGATTTTGGAGCCCAAAAGAATAAAGTTTCTCACTATTTCCATTATTTCCCCATCTATTTGCCATGAAGTGATAGGACTGGATGCCATGATCTTAGTTTTCTGAAAGCATGTCTTTCTCATTTCAAATAAAAATCTTACATTTGAATTTGAAATAAGAATAGGCATAGTTACTTCCCATTCAAATGTAAGATTTTTATTTGAAATTAGAGAAAGATATGCTTTTGCCAAGGTCTTCTTTCTAAAATGAGAAGAATTGGTATAGTACTGCATACATATTACACTGTTGCCAAATTCATTTTACTGAGTAGAATATTAAATAGCAGGCATTTCTCTTTCATAGTCAACTACAACTAAAGTATAGAATTTAGAAGAAAAGTATTCCTAGACTGTTAGAACTTTGTCTTTTCTTTTATGGTTAAAGTAAATGTCCAAATGTCAGTTCTTGAAGCCCTTGATTGCTTTTTTACATCGAGATTGCATGACTGTGGTTTGAAGGAATTTTGAGATACTTTAAAAGCCATGGACATGAGTTTGAGTAAGCTCTGGGAGTTGGTGATGGACAGGGAAGCCTGGTGTGCTGCAGTCCATGGGGTTGCAAAGAGTTGGACATGACTGAGCGACTGAACTGAATTGAAAAGCCATATTTTGTACTATTGAAGAATCAAATGAAAGTTGATCTCTGTGTGATAAGAGATTTAGATGAGTTAGGGTTTCAGCTTTATTTAATTTTACTTTAACATTCTCCTTGGTTTCAAGAGCTTTTTGTCTCCTGCTTAGGTTGACTAGGACTTCCCTAGTGGCTCAGACGGTAAAGCGTCTGTCTACAATGTTGGAGTCCTGGGTTCGATCCTGGAGAAGGAAATGGAAATCCACTCCAGTACTTTTGCCTGGGAAATCCCATGGACAGAGGAGCCTGGCAGGCTACAGTCCATGGGGTCACAAAGAGTCGGACACGACTAAGCGACTTCTCTTAGGTTGACTACTTCTCATCTTCCTAGGTCTAACTAGCATCCTTTATTTTTCACTATAGCATGTTGTCTGAACAGGAATAACAGTATATTTAGACAGATAACTTATTATAAAAGATCTATGTAGTTGAATTTTCCCAGTAGTGATCTTAATTTGCAAATAACGTGGTTAGAAACTTCAGCGGATCATAACTTTTAGAAAAGAGACACTAGTATTAGCAGACACACAGTCTGGTTAGGACACACATTCTGATTGGCCTGATGCTATCTGATTCTTGTTCTGCCCTCAAAACAGGTTAGGACCTTTTTTGCTATGATACTTAGTTGTCTAGTCTCAGAGGGGTTTTGATAACTAGCGTGACTAAGAAAGGAAAGTGCTAAAATAAAGAAGCTTTTCATCATTCTCTGTGAGAAATTGATAGTAAACACATTCTTTGTAAATATTTCCCCCGTAATTGCTTTATTACTTTAGCGGTAACTTCATTAAAAGCAGTCCTGTGTAGTATAGATCATAAACATGACTTGTTTTCTATATATTTCAAAATGATTGTCATTGTGAGAAGCAGTAGAATTGTTTTTAATTGGAGTAATTAAAATGAAATCTTTCCTCCATTTAACAAATTAGAAGTTTGAAAAAATTACTGTCTTTCTGGTAAGTTTTGAAATTGTTATTAAACTAACATATATAAACTATAAATAACTGCTATGGTGAGCACCTTGTGGGTATTAGCTTTCATTACAGAAAATGTATTTGCCTTTATTCCTGTTACTATTATATTTAGGTCGCTACGCATTTCAGATCTGGAAACCTCTAGGACAAGTAATCACAGAAACTGCGAAGAAGATTTCAACTCCTGTAAGTTAAAAAAAATAAGTTTAGTTAGAAATCTAAACTTACTTTGAAGTTGCTTGGGCATATTACATCTATGCTTATTCCTGACTTTGCTAATTACTGTATTCCTTTTAGTAGTATTACATCAACTTCGAGATAATTTACTTTCCTTGTTTAATTAGTGTTCATTTATTCATTCAGTGATTGTCCTGTGCCAGGGGCTGGGCATAGTTGGTGAACAAAACAGACATGGTCCCTGTCCAGATGGAGTATACCCCCAAATTTACTTCCATCTTGAAATTTGAAACTGGCTTCCTTGTACCACCACACCTGGCTATCTCAAACTTGAAATTATATGATTCCAACTTTGAAACGCTATAGGGCTTATACATCCATCTACCAGCATCACGGCTAGTCTGCTGAGCGGAATCTAAGTGAAGATTGAGTGGGAGTAGGTATCTCAGAAGCTGTAGTGTGGTGAGCTGGGGTTTGCGACCCCTGGAGGCATGCCCAGAAACCTCACAGAAGCAGTGCAGCATTAACACTGACTTCTGGGAAACAGAAGATCTGGATACATCAGCTTGGCTCACAGCAGTTTGAGAGTGAGTGACTTGTTTCAGTAAAGGCATTATAGGCCCCCGAGGCTTAGTTAGGAACAATAACCGTACTTTAAAAGGATGACAAACGGACAGATAATTAAACTCAGGGACAAAAGAACTACAAGTGACTTTGCCGATTGAAAATGCATGCCTGTGATTAGAGGGAATGTGTGTTTATTTTCTGCTTTCCTGTTTATATTTCATCTTAAGTATTAATAGGTATTTACTAATAGCATTCATACAACAAATGTTCATTAAGCACCTACTACATCAGAGTGAAAGTTGCTCAATCGTGTCCGACTCTGCAACCCCATGGACTTTACAGTCCGTGGAATTCTCCAGGCCAGAATACTGGAGTGGGTAGCCTTTCCCTTCTCCAGGGGATCTTCCCAATCCAAGATAGAACGCAGGTCTCCTGTAATGCAGGCAGATTCTTTACCAGCTGAGCCGCAGGGAAGCACCTGCTCCATACTAGATGCAATTGTGGGGAGTGCGATGTAGTCAGGAACCAGATACAGACACTGCCCTCTAGGAGTTTACTTTTCAGTGGAGACAATTAACAGATAAGTAAGATATATAACATGTAGAGGTATTGAAGTTAGAAGTTTAGTTTTCTTTAAAAAACTAATCAAGGTGCATGCGTCCTAGTCACTTCAGTTGTGACCAACTCTTTGCAACCCCATGGACTGTAGCCCACCAGGCTCCTTTTTGTCCATGGAATTTTCCAGGCAAAAATACTGGAGCGAGTTGCCATTTCCTCCTCCAGGGGATCTTCCTAACTCAGGAATCAAACCTGTGTCTCCTGTCTCTTTACCATTGGACCACCCAAATCAGAGTCAGAGATTGATTTTTTAACAACAGAGAAGTCTCTGATGGTAGGTTAGGGAGGGTCTCTCTGAGAAGGGAACAGACCATGTGAACATCTGAAAGCTTCCTAGATGGTGGGAATGCTGCAGAGATCCTGAGGTGGGAATGAGTTTAGCAGTAGGAGTAACTCCAGTATGAGTGTGTGGAAGGAATAGTGGTCGTTTTGGCTCACATCACTTAGAGCCAAATCAACTGTGACAGGGACTGCAGATTTTAAGTCTGACGGAAAGCCTTTGGAAGGTTATGAGCAGGAGGGCAACAGACTCTAGAATAAGCCAGAGGAGAAACTGTGAAATGTGTTGAAAGGGCATTGAGACAGTCCCGGGACTAGATGATGGTTGGTGGAAATAGAGCATATGCCTGGAAATAGTGACAGAAACGTCCGAGTGCTTTTCCACGTTTGTTGTTCAGTCCCTAAGTGGTGTCCGACTCTGCAGCCCCAGGGACTGCAGCACACCAGGCTCCTGTGTCCTCCACTGTTTCCCGAAGAGTTGTCGAATTCATGTCCACTGAGTCAGTGATGCTATCTAACCACCTCGTCCTCTACTGCTATATGTTTACATATAGTAAATTGGGAAACTTTTAGAAATCATTTCTCTCCTGTTTGATGATCTTCAGTAGACAGACTTATAAATAGACTCACGTTTTGTAGAATTACATTATTTAACGTTGTAAAGGAAAGGAGAGAAAGAAAATGAGAAACGTTTCACTGCTCTGTGGAGGCTCACAGATAAGGTGGCGTAGTTTAGGAGACCGTCATGGGTATCCTGAAAGGCGGGCCCAGCATTTCTTGATAAGAGGAAAGGGGTGAACACACACACACGGCCCACCCCCACCCCCCTTCTCCCTTCCCTCTGTGGGCTTCATCTGGCCTCTTTTTCACAAAGTACTACTCATCTAGTTTGCAGTGAAGCCTCTTAGAGTATCTATCATCATCATAATTAAACCTCAGTGAAGATATTAGTTTTTAAAAATAACTCTTTAAACATTAACTGTTTCAGGGAAATTGAGGAATGAAAAATATGCATACTTTCCCTTGACATTGATCTCAAAAAGGCAAGTTCATAAGCTTGGCATTTCCAGGTTTTGATTTTATAACTCTGTTCATTATTAACCAGTTACTAACAGATAGGGACTGCCGTCACGCGTCAATAAATGCCTATCACTCAAAGAAGGTTCGACTCAGGTTCCTATGGGCTCTCTCTTCATTTTTCCTCGAGTCGTATTTGCTGCTTCTATTCTTTAATATCAGTTTGTTCTTATATTGCATCTTTCTTTTTCTCATTCTTCCCTCTGCCCCATTTTTCTGGAATGTTGCCTAGAATAGTTTCTTTCACATGGCATGTATGGAGAGTTTGTTTCTTTCCCTCTTTACATATACAGCTGTTTGTTCTGTAAGATCCTCTTATATTTTTTCCTTCCAATGTGTCTCTGCTCCTGGAACTCATATTCGTGGCCTCTTTCAGCAGTTCGGTAGATTTGCTTTAACAGTTTAATTGAATGAGAGGATTGGCAGTGTGCTGCGAGCATGGAGGTGGGTTATGCCCACAGTCATGTCTTGTCGGAAGCAAGGAGCCCAGAGGCTGTCTTGGAACCTGCAGAACCCAGTGTTGAGTGCTGTGTGTATTTCACTCTTTGGTATAAATGCCCCCTCTCCTCAGCCCTCTGGGTTCTGACATGTTATCTGTTGTTAAGCCACTCTGCTTCCCTTGGGACCTGCTCTGTACACTAAGATGCATTCCAGGCACACGATTCTCTTTTTTGGCCTGAGGGCTGAGGTGGCAGGTGGCAGCCCTTATGCCCTGTACTAATGGAGTTAGGAATGGTCTGTCTGCTGTCCTGGTTTAATTAATTACCCTGATGTTATGTTTTGTGTTTGTTGACCCTGGATTTAGTGTTTTCATCTTTCTTTCCTCTGGTGATTGGGTTGCTGTGATTTTTCTGTATGTGCAGTCTTACCTGTTTTCAACCTTTCAGGATTTCTTTGAACTTTCTGCTTTGGTACTTGTTCCCATTTCTTGTTTTCTAGGCCTATTATGGATTTTTCTTGTTTAAAATATCTCATTTCTCATTTCAAAGAGCCTTTGGAAAGTAAAAGACTAATTTCAGTCTGCAATTTTGAATCAGTGCCTTCTGCTTAATTTTTCAAAGTATTCATGTGTGTTTATTGACTCAGCTATTGTCTGATTACCCCTGATTTTTTTCTGGAGAAAAAACCCAAGTCGTTCATCTTCTTTTGAGGCTTTTATTTTTCTACTTGTGAATTTGCCTTTTTACTTGAATACAAGTTTTTAAAATTGGACTTAAATTGTTTTTATGGTTAGGTGAAATTCATGGAAATAACACTAATTAAAACTATCCTTCTGTGGATCTATAAATCAAATAGATGATTCTACATAATTAAAGTTTATACTTTATGTTAAATGTAAAATGTATTTCTTCTCTTAAGACTATGGAATGATGTATTTTTCTGGTTGTTTGGAGGGCTGTTATGTTTCAAGTGATTGAGTAAATTAGCTAATGAAGACTTTCATTTAACTTGGTTCATTTCACAGCATTTTTGATAATATATAGCACACATTCAATGTTAAATTTTAGTAGGAAAATTATTTTGACTTATTTATATATTTATATATTTTATGACTAAAATAATACAAGTAATAATTTTTAAGGATCAGAGTATCTTTCAAATAGACAACAGAATAAATCCCACTCTTTCTGTTCTTGGAAATTCTATTAGAAAAATGTAACTATCTACTCCATTTGTTTGATGTAGTTGTTCCTTATTGTAATCACATTTTTTGTGAATCTTACCATTTTATTGACCCACCAATGTTGTCAGAAAACAGTTCTGCATTGCCTGTTTCTATATAAGCTAATAATATAATGCAGTATTGGTATGTTATAGTTGTAAGCTTCAAAGGGCTTACAATTTCAATTGAAAATTATGTAATAAAAACCTAAACTCCATATGAGTTTAGAAGGCATGGTTTTGTCTTCTGTCTACTTTTCTATATATAGCCCCAGATATTAAATGTCTGTCCTCAAAAATGATCTAGTTCCTTCAGAAGGATCGTGATGATTGTATGCTTACAGATTGACTCACTTGAAAGCAGGTCAGTATTTAGGTCTGAGCCTCATCCAGATGCTAGACTTTAACCTTGACTTAGTTTTCTTTAACCTTTTCTACCTGGAAAAACACAAAGTAAAAAATTTGCTTGGATGTAATAGCCGCTTTTAGGGTTAATGAACTTTGTGAATATAGTGGAAATGACAGTTTATGAAATATCATCAATTTATGTTTATTATATGCTGAACACTTCGAACTTTGGAACTTCCAAAGGTAGATACTCATAGAAATATTAGGGAGTAAGGTATGCATCTAGTAAATATTTTAGCGTCTTGAGAGAAACCTTAAAGCCAGCTGTTTTTCCTCTGTTAAAGCCCTGCTCCTTTATGTATATTCCCTATACAGCTCTTGTTCTTTTACATATTCCTGTGTGTGTGTGCGCTTGTGTATATATACATAATTTGTCCATATTAATATGTGTACTTAAACAATTTGATTCCCTTCCAGTTTGGAGGAGGAGATTGTTTTTTGTTTTCTTACTAGATTTGTTAATTACTTGGAATTGGAATATTACCTTATATTCCTCACAGCACTGGTACACTGACAGAGAAACAACTGTGTGATGAAGGACAGAATTTCACTTGTCTCATTTGAAAAGTTCCTGGCACATATTAGGTGCTAAAGTATTTGTTGAAGGATTAATTGTCAGGGGATTATTACCAATGGAAATTTATGACAAGCTGGTCAAAAAGAACAAGTTATATAAATGACCAGATCTGGCTCCCTGGGACTCTTTTTACACTCTAGTAATTTCCTTGGTTTCCTTTATTTAGTCTTTGTTAAAAAAAAAAAAAATTGTATAAGTAACCATGTTCATTGTTGAAAATTTAGAAAGTATAAATGAATATGAAGAAAATAATATTCATAATTCCACCACCCCAAAATAACATTGAGGGGTTATATACTTTCAGATTTTGTTTCGTGCAAGCACATACTTATTTATCATTCCTTAGGAAAGGGTTCACATTTTAGAAACACGTGTGCATTCAATCATGTATGTATGTTTTTCCTTGGTAAAGTGAGTTCATGCATGCAGTTTTCTCTAAGAGCTCCTGAAAACAGTTGTCTCTCTGCTGTCTCCCATTCCTTTCTTCCTATTCTTTCCTAAACTCACTTTAATCAAACCTTCACGCCCAGTCCCTTCAATTAGCCGTAGGTTTGCTGCTGCTAAGTCGCTTCCATCGTGTCCGACTCTGTGTGACCCCATAGACGGCAGCCCACCAGGCTCCCCTGTCCCCGGGATTCTTCAGGCAAGAACACTGGAGTGGGTTGCCAATTCCTTCTCCAGTGCATGAAAGTGAAAAGTGAAAGTGAAGTCGCTCAGTCGTGTCCGACTCTAGCAACATCATGGACTGCAGCCCACCAGGCTCCTCTGTCCATGGGATTTTCCAGGCAAGAGTACTGGAGTGGGGTGCCATTGCCTTCTCCACAGAGCCTTAGGTTTAGCAAAGGTTAAATCCAGAGGTTTAGCCTCAGCTCTGCTCCTGTTTGACCTATCAGAAGCACTTGAAACTGTTTTCCACTTCGTCTCTTTGGGCCTGCTTCTCCTCCCCCCGCACTGCTGGGCCTTGGCAGTGTCTGTTACTGACCCCTCTCTGTTTCTCTGCCACTGAATGTTGCAGTCTCTAGGGCTCAGTCTTCCCACTTCTTAGCTACACTCCGGCTCCCAGTGATCTCGTTTAGTCTCATGGCTTTAAATACCGTCTGTGTACTCATAATTCCCCAATGTTATCTCCAAGTCAGACATTTCCTCCACTTAACATACATAGTAGACTTCTGAAACTTAATATAACCAAAACCAATCTCCTGATATCTATTACCCACAAAAAACAAATAACCACTCCTCCTCTAAGTCAATAATTGGCAATTTAGGCCAGAAACCTTGCAGTCATTTGCAATTGAAGTTCTCTGGAAAGCAGAATGAGACACAGATTAGCAAGCTGTTAGTTTATTAGAGAATGCTCTGAGGATCAACAGCTCCAGAAGGCAAGAGAGGGAAGAAGGATGGAGGGATAATTTAGGCTGCAGTGCAGTCTTAGCAGGCCTGAGGCAGCTGGTGGGGGCACGAGGCGCCTCTGACTCTCAGGTGACTCATCGTGGTTGTCCTAGGTTGTGGCAAGGGCCTTGAAACTAAATGACATCACCTAGAAAGTAAACATAGAAAAGAAGCTCAAGGACTGAGTCCTGGAGAACTCCAGTGTTTGTACCATGATGTCAGCCAGTCGTCAGCTAGAGGCTGCCCTGGGAAGGGGGCATGGGCTTGGCATTCTTCAGCCGAGGCCATTGCTGGAGTTTGACAGCACAGTGCTGTCTGCCAGCAGCAGCCCCGGGGTCTGAGGAGTAAGTGCCTTACTTGTGAGGGGGCCCGTGCTGAGCACGCCGGTGTTCACTGCCTCATCTCTCCCTGCTTTTTCTCATATCCCACATTCAGTCCAAGCAAAGGTCATTTCTGCTCTCCATATCCATCCCAAATCTGACAGCTCTGGCTTCTTCCTCTTCTACCAGTTTGGTCCATACCACCCCTGTCTCCTGCCTAGATTATGCTTGTGTCCTCTTACTGGTCTCCTGCCTCCACTCTGTACCTGTCTCCGCACAGCAGAGTAATCCTTTCAATTACTTTCGTTTATGTGTTTATTTTTGGCTGTGCTGGGGCTTCTCTGTAAGATGCAGCAAGTGGCTCTCTGGTTGCTGTGGGTAGGCTTCTCATTGCAGCGGCTGCTAGTGCGCACAGGCTTCACTGGTGGTGGCCCGTGTGCTCAGTAGTTTTGGCTCCTGGGCCCTAGAGCACAGCCTCAGTAGTTGTGGCGTGTGGACTTGGTTGCTCCATGGCCTGTGGGATCTTCCCAGATCAGAGATCAAAGCCCTGTCTCCTGCATTGGCAAGCAGATTCTTATTCACTGAGCCGCCAGGGAAGCCCTGGAGTAGTCCAAGTCAAATCTGGGTGCCCTGTGCTCTGGCCGTCCTGCCCCTGAGAGGAAAGTCCCCCGTCGTTCCCAACCTCCAGGGCCCTCCCCGTGGCCTCAGCCCACTCCTCTCCTCCCTACTTGGGCCTCTCCAGCCACATGACCCTGCAGTCCAGTCTTCTGGTCCCTCTTGGCCTTCCTGTCTGCTCTCCTTATGTCCTCTCTATTTTGTCAGTTTCTCCTCCTCTTTCTCAGTCAGCCAGTCTTGTAGGTTACAAAGATGTCTATCATCTCAGCGGTAACTTGGTCAAGGTTATCCAATGAGAAAATCCCTGTGGAGCTTAGAAAAAGCTGAAGCCGTTTGTTTCTGCCGGTCTCCTTTATTCCTTCAGTGTAGGAGCACTAACGTATGGGGACGTGGAAACCATTGTTGACGCCCAGGTTTGTTGTCCAGTGCTCTCCCGCCCCACCTCCCACGATTCCAGGTTGACTTCTGGAAAACTCATTACTCCCACTGCAGCTGTGTGGTGGGGTCGAGGTCCTGCCCTTTCATACATGAAACTAATCATTTCTCACTCTTTGTTCCCTGTACAGAGCTTTTCATCCTACTATAAAGGAGGATTTGAACAGAAAATGAGTAGGCGAGAAGCAAGTCTCATTTTGGGTATAAGGTAGGTGTGCTGCGTAAGTGTTATTTTGTTCTGTGGCTGAGTTTGTCTTGAAAAAGGAGAAAATGTGACAGTAAAATTATCCTTATATTTTAAATTATGAATAGGAGGCAGAGGAGAAAATAGCGAAGTTTTACATCTCAAACCTTGAGTCTAAGAGATCATCCTACTACTTCTTAAAAAAAAAACCAGTCATAGTTCTGATGTGCCTTTATTCCTTAACAAGGAGCTGTTGTATTTGAACACTAAACTTTCAATGCAATTATCAAAATCCCTATTGTGACATTAAATTCTTTCTGAATTCAGTTTTCTAATTGGATCTGTATCGTATTTTTAATTATAACATGGAATCTGTTTCACAATTCTTCTCTAGTTCCACAATTTGACACCTAGCATGTTTTATTATTTCTGTCCTTTATCAAGCCCATCTTTGCATGAAATGTTCCCTTGGTATCTCTAACTTTCTTGAAGAGATCTCTAGTCTTTACCATTCTGTTGGCAGAAGATATTAAGAAGAGGTGGGAAGAATACACAGAATAACTGTACAAAAAAAGAGCTTCATGACCCAGATAATCATGATGGTGTGATCACTCACCTAGAGCCAGACATCTTGGTATGTGAAGTCAAGGGGGCCTTACAAAGTATCACTAGGAACAAAGCTAGTGGAGGTGATGGAATTCCAGTTGAGCTATTTCAAATCCTGAAAGATGATGCTGTGAAAGTGCTGCACTCAATATGCCAGCACATTTGGAAAACTCAGCAGTGGCCACTGGACTGGAAAAGGTCAGTTTTCATTCCAATCCCAAAGAAAGGCAATGCCAAAGNATCTAGAGCCAGACATCTTGGAATGTGAAGTCAAGTGGGCCTTAGAAAGCATCACTACGAACAAAGCTAGTGGAGGTGATGGAATTCCAGTTGAGCTGTTTCAAATCCTGAAAGATGATGCTGTGAAAGTGCTGCACTCAATATGCCAGCACATTTGGAAAACTCAGCAGTGGCCACAGGACTGGAAAAGGTCAGTTTTCATTCCCATCCCAAAGAAAGGCAATGCCAAAAATGCTCAAACTACCACACAATTGCAGTCATCTCACACACTGGTAAAGTAATGCTCAAAATTCTCCAAGCCAGGCTTCAGCAATACGTAAACCGTGAACTTCCAGATGTTTAAGCTGTTTTTAGAAAAAGCAGAGGAACCAGAGATCAAATTGCCAACATCTGCTGGATCATTGAAAAAGCAAGAGAGTTCCAGAAAAACATTTATTTCTGCTTTATTGACTATGTCAAAGCCTTTGATTGTGTGGATCACAATAAACTGGAAAATTCTGAAAGAGATGGGAATACCAGACCACCTGACCTACCTCTTGAGAAACCTATATGCAGGTCAGGAAGCAATAGTTAGAACTGGACATAGGACAACAGACTGGTTCCAGATAGGAAAAGGAGTATGTCAAGGCTGTATATTGTCACCCTGCTTATTTAACTTCTATGCAGAGTATGTCATGAGAAACACTGGGCTGGAAGAAGCACAAGTTGGAATCAAGATTGCCAGGAGAAATATCAATAACCTCAGATATGCAGATGACACCACCCTTATGGCAGAAAATGAAGAAGAACTAAAAAGCCTCTTGATGAAAGTGAAAGGGGAGAGTGAAAAAGTTGGCTTAAATAAATTCAACATTCAGAAAACGAAGATCATGGCAGCCGGTCCCATCACTTCATGGGAAATAGATGGGGAAACAGTGGAAACAGTGTTAGACTTTATTTTGGGGGGCTCCAAAATCACTGCAGATGGGGATTGCAGCCATAAAATTAAAAGACGTTTACTCCTTGGAAGGTAAGTTATGACCAACCTAGATAGCATATTCAAAAGCAGAGACATTACTTTGCCAACAAAAGTCAAGGCTATGGTTTTTCCTGTGGTCATGTATGGATGTGAGAGTTGGACTGTGAAGAAAGCTGAGTGCCGAAGAATTGATACTTTTGAACTGTGGTGTTGGAGAAGGTGCTTGAGAGTCCCTTGGACGGCAAGGAGATCCAACCAGTCCATTCTAAAGGAAATCAGTCCTGGATGTTCTTTGGAAGGAATGGCTAAAGCTGAAACTCCAGCACTTTGGCCACCTCATGCGAAGAGTTGACTTATTGGAAAAGACTCTGATGCTGGGAGGGATTGGGGGCAGGAGGAAAAGGGGACGACAGAGGATAAGATGGCTGGATGGCATCACCAACTCGATGGACTTGGGTTTGGGTGAACTCTGGGAGTTGGTGATGGACGGGAGGCCTGGCGTGCTGCGATTCATGGGGTCGCAGTCGGACACAACTGAGCGACTGAACTGAACTGAACTGATACTGAGGGTGGCACTGAGGGAGGCCCTCCCCAAGAGAACAGGTGCTGCTCGCTGAATTTTTTGACCAGCCCCAAATTTATCTTCTCTCTTTACTTGGCTGGAAAAGACTTGTTGAGGAAGGAACACAGTCTCTAGCAGTACTTGTTTCAACTCTTAAAGTCTGGATGGGGAGAGAAATAAGAACATTTCATAATAATAGAAAGAGGAAATTGAAATGGAAAATGCAGGATGGCAGAGGAACTCTTGTTTCAGAGCAAACTCTAGAGCACAGGCTCACTGGTTGTGGTACACAGTCTTAGTTGCTCTGCTACGTGTGGGATCTTCTGGGACCAGGGATTCAACCCATGTCCCTGGCATTGGCAGGTGGATTCTTAACCACTGCAAGGTGAAGTAGCACGTGCTGATGTTGAAGCTGTAGCAAGTTATCAGGAAGATCTAGCTAAGATAATTCATGAAGGTGGCTACACTAAAGAAGAGATCTTCAGTGTAAATGAAACAGCTTTCTATTGGAAGAAGGTGCCATCTAGGACTTTGATAACTAGAGAAGAAAAATCAGTGCCTGTCTTTAAAGTTTAAAGGACAGGCTGTCTCTCTTGTTAGGGGCTATTGCAGCAGGTGACTTTAAGTAGAAGCCAATGCTTATTTACCATTCTGAAGATCTCAAGGCATTTAAGAATTATGCTAAATCTACTCTGCCTATGTGGGGCTTCCCTGGTGCCTCAGTGGTAAAGAATCTGCCAGCCAATGCAGGACATGTGGGTTTGATCCCTGGGTCGGGAAGATCCCCTGGAGAAGGAAATGGGGACTCACTTAAGTATTCTTGCCTGGAGAATTCCATGAACGGAGGAGCCTGGCGGGCTGCAGTCCATGGAGCTGCAAAGAGTCAGACATGACTGAGTGACTGAACAGTATAGCTACCACATATAGTGATCCATCTAATGAATCTGGGCAAAGTAAATGGAAAACCTTCTGGAAGGGATTCTGCTTGCCATTAAGAATGTTCGTGATTCATGGGGAGAGGTCAAAATATCAACATTATCAGAAGTGGCTTTCATTCCTCACGCATGACTTTGTGGGGTTCAAGACTCCAGTGGAAGAAATAACTGCAGATGTAGTAGAAAGAGCAAGAGAATGAGTAGAATTCAAAGTGGAGCCTGAAGATGTGACTGAACTGCTGCAACCTCTTGACAAAACTTGAACAGATGGGGAGCTGCTTCTGATAAATGAGCAAAGAAAGAGTTTTCTTGAGATGGAATCTACTGATGATGCTGTGAAGACTGTTGAGATGACAACAAAGGATTTACAGTATTACATAAACCTAGTTGATAAAGCAACAGCAGAGTTTGAGAGGACTGACTCTAATTTTGAGAAAAGTTCTACTGTGGGTAAAATGCTATCCAACAGCAATGCCTGCTACAGAGAAATCGTTTGTGAAAGGAAGAGTCAATCCATGAGGCAGACTTCACTGTTGTCTTATTTTAAGAAGTTGCCACAGCCACCCAACCTTTGGCAACCACCACCCTGATAAGTCAGCAGCCATCAACACCAAGGCAAGACTCTCCACCAGCAGAAATGATTGACTTGTTGAAGGCTCAATGATGGTTAGCATTTTTCAGCAATAAAGTATTTTAAAATTAAGGTGTATACATTGTATTTTAGACATAATGCTATTTACAGGATGATGTAAACAGCTTTTATATGCATTGCGAAACCAAAAAATGTGTGTGACTTGCTTTATTGAGATGTTTGCTTTATTGCAATGGTCTGGAACCAAAGCTGCAATATCTCCAAGGGATGCCTGTAGAAGAGTAATAGAGAGGAACTTGCTTTACTAATTACTTTTATTTTTTTTTTGTTGTTTAGTTGCTAAATCATATCAGACTCTTTGTAATCCCATGGTCTGTAGCATGCCAGGCTCCCCTGTCCTCCACTATCTCCCGGAGTTTGCTCAAATTTATGTCCAGTGAGTCAGTGATGCTATCTAACCATCTCATTTTCTGCTCCCCTTTCTTTTGCCTTCAGTCTTTCCCAGCATCAGGGTCTTTTCCAATGAGTTGGATCTTCGTATCAGGTGGCCAGAGTGTTGGAGATTCAGCTTTAGCATCAGTCCTTCCCATGAATATTCAGGGTTGATTTCCTTTAGGATTGACTGGTTTGATCTCCTTGCAGTCCAAGGGACGTTTACTTTAAAGCTACACTATTTAAAATGGTGTGGTACAGTTACTGAAATGCATCAGTGGGGGAAAGTAGAAAATGCTAAAATAGATCCAAGTGCAGATAAGACAAAAGTAGTATTGAAATCAGTGGAGAATAATGGATTATTGCTATTTAATAAATTGTGAGATAGCTGCTTAAACATTATTAAAATATATAATATCTTTATTTGCAGAAATCTAAATGTATTGAAGGAAAGCATCTTCACATTAAAAATTAATTTTAAAAAATTACTGGGATAAATTTAGTTGAATATTTATATATAATTGTGGAAGGGAAACCATGAATGAAAAGTTTCATCACTTTGACTGCTTATGTGGTTTAAAATTTCTGCATGGATGACAAAATAAAACAGAAACCCCCATCCCTGCCCCACCCCCAGTACATACTCCAAAAACAAAATAAAGGAAAAAAATACAGATGATAAGCTGGAAATAGTGTATATATCAAACATGACAGATACGAGGTTAATATTTATAATATAAAAGTCCATAATATATTAGGGGCACCTAATACTTTTAAGACAAAGAAAATAGAAAAATATACTGGTAGTAAATTTTAAAAGTCTTGGGAAAAGTTATGTCTATGAAGAGCAAATTTCCTTCTAGAAATTTACCCTCAGGAATTAAATGTACATATTTGTAAATACACATATATTACGATATTTTTCAAAGAGTTACCAATGAATGCTAAGAGGAGACAAATAGGAAAATGAAAAGGAAGGAATGTAGAAGGGAAGAGAGAGAAAGAGGAAGGAAGGAAGAAAAGGAAGACCTTTAAATATCCTATGAGTGGATATCAGTTAAAGGAATTATGTTAGGGACTTCCCTGTGGTCCAGTGGTTAAGACTCTGAGCTCCCAATTCAGGGAGCAGGGATTTGATCCTTGGTCAGGGAATTAATGTCCCACGTGCCACACCAGGCGGCCAAAACAGCAATAAAGAAATTACGTTATCCCGATACAGTTGACAACTGTTCAGCAGTTAAAAGTAACCTGGAAAATGTTCATAGTAATATAATAGGAATATTCTTTTATGAAAATAATTATATGTTAAATACATACAGAAATATATTCATGAAGTTATCTGGAAGCTTCTATGCCATCACGTTAATTTAACACTGGTGACCTCTTCATTGGGGCTTCCCAGGTGGCACCAGTGGTAAAGAACTCGCCTGTCAATGCAGGAGTTGTAAGAGATGTGGGTTTGATCCCTGGGTTGGGAAGATCCCCTGGAGGTGGGCATGGCAGCCCACTCCAGTATTCTTGCCTGGAGAATCCCGTGGACAGAGGAACCTGGGGGGCTACAGTCCATGAGATCACACAGAGTCAGACAGGACTGAAGTGACTTAGCACACACACATGCGCCTCTTCATTAGCAGTCAATTTTGCATGTGTTTACTCTCTTTTTGTCTTTCTCTTTTTACTTGTTTAGTTTTGGTTTTTAAATGAAAAAATAATTACGTTGAAAATGTTGTCCTGAGAACTACTGGCTTGGTACAACAATCCCAAGGCTGAAGGCTGGTCTGTAGAGATTCTGCTCTTGTCTAAGTCTCACACCCTGCCATGTTCCACCCCCTGGTTACCAGCTCTAGGAATATGGCCCTGACCATCCAGGCCTTTTCTGCTTCCTTCTTCTCTGAGTTATAGGTGATACACTACCTTGTCTTTGTTGTTTTGTTGTTGTTGTTGTTTTAGCCTTGGTTTTGTGCCAATTTATTTTCTTTTTTGCCCACACTGTGTGGCATGCGGGGATCTTAGTTCCCTGAACAGGGATTGAACCCGCGTCCCCTGCACTGGAAGCTTGGAGTCTGAACCACTGGACCACCAGGGAAGTCCCTCATCTTTGTTCTTCAGATGTTTCTCATGTGTTGTCCACTCTCCAGAAAGAAACTATGAACTCCCTGAGGGCAGGGGTTAGGCCTTGTAAAATTCTGCACCTCCCTTGGGCTGCGGGCAGAGCTGAACAGCTGCTTCAAGAACAGGGGCTGGGCCTGAATTTTCTCGCTAGGAGAACTGATGAGGAAAGCCATGGGCTCAGGAGGTCAGCTAGGGGAGGAGGGAGAGCTGAGGGGGGCAGAGGCCACAAGTGCAGGGCCCACCGTGGGTGCTGAGCCAGCCACTGGAAAGGCAGGCAGGGGCCTGCTGTTCCTGGTCTCTGCAACTCTCCACCTTTGCAGCGCCCTACGGATGCTCCGTCGTGTTAACCATGTGCTTTTTGTCTCCACACGATGCGGACAGGTTCTAACGTTCCCATGGACCAGCCCTGCTGTCGTGGTCTCTATGACTTTGAGCCTGAAAACCAAGGAGAACTAGGATTTAAAGAAGGGGACATCATTACATTAACCAATCAAATAGATGAAAACTGGTATGAAGGAATTCTGCATGGGGAATCTGGCTTCTTCCCCATTAACTATGTGGAAGTGATTGTGCCTTTACCTCATTAAATGGATAACTCAGACTCTCTCGGACATAAGTTTCATAACCGAAATGAATTCACACCAGTGTTCTCAGCGTGGTTGTTCTGTGGCATTCTTGCTCTTTGACCAACTTAATGACTTTTGTATGTGTGGTTCTCTTTATAATGTATTTTGTATCAGTTTAATTTGTATAAATGATTTTCTTGTCTTGGCTCCATGGAAATACAGTTTTCTTCTTTTGCTGCTTGTCCTAAAGTCACTGGTTAAATAAAAGTATGTGCTTCTTGTTGCTAAAGATAAACAGCACCCACTACGGCTCTGTCAGGGACTGGCCCATCTTCCTCAAGCTGTGATGGAAGACAACACTTGAAGCTAAGAACTGCTAAGTATTTGGTTTCCTGACATGACGGATAGCCTCCGGTCTTCCCCTTTCATGTGTTTTAGCTGACCTGTGAATCACCCAATAAACATGACACACTGTGTTGGCAAAAGGCCTTGGTCATTCTTAAAGCTGAATTGATTCCGAAGTACAGTCGTACAGCTGCGAATTCCTCCTGTGACCACCCTGACCTGGGGTGCAGGCTGATGACTTGTTTGGCCTGTGGGATGGTAGCAGGCTGGATCCCAACGGAGACTTGACAAATACTCAAGTCTTTCTCCCTGTACTTGGCACCTGTGCATCTCCATCAGGAGGACATGCCCAAGCTAGCTGACTGCAGGGAGGTGCATGGGCCAGAACGGAATGACTCTAGCCAACCTCCAGACCTGTGCACAAAGGTAAGGAAGCAGACATGAACCCACCGCAATTCTAAATATAAATTGCTACTAGATATTGTTTTGTTGTTGTTGTTTGCTTTCTTTTTTAAAAATCTGGACCATTTTTAAAGTCCTTATTGAATTTGTTACTATTGCTCCTGTTTTCTTTGGCTGCAAGGCATGTGGGTTCTTAGCTTCCTGACCTGGAACTGAACCTGCATTCCCCTATACCATGTAAAAGCAGCGGTGATGTAGCTGGCACTACTGTACTTTTCAAGGTAGTGTACTGTAAGATTAAAATGTTTATTTTTTCTTTTTTTTTTTAATGTAATATTTGTGTGAAAAGTATTATAAACCTATGACACTACAGTACTATATAGCCTATTGTGTTAGTTGGGTACCTAGGCTAATTTTGTTGGATTGATGAGCAAACTGGACTTACGGATGCAGTCTTGGAATGGAACTCATTCGTATGTACAGGACTCAGTGTAGAAAGTCTCTTGTTTAATACACAGTACTGTAATTCTAAGCCCCTTTGTGCCTCCCATGGACCAGTCTCTGATGATGAGTGATGATGAGCTTCTTTTCATGTGCTCATTGGGCATATGTGTAGCTTTTGTGAGTGCCTCTTCAAATCTTTTGACCATTTTCAATTGTTTATTGTTGACCTGTGAGAATTCTTTCTACACTCTGTGTCTGCGTTTACATTAGGATGTTACTTTTAGAGTGCCTTAATGTCCTTTGGTCTCAGTCATAGAACCTCTGATAAGCTATGCTGGACAACTTCGTTGGGCGTCATTTCAAGTGGGACACAGAATGTGGAGTAAACATCAGTATTGGTGGCTAGAGTGGGTTGATTAACGGCCTCCGAAAAGAAATGTCTGGGTCATCATCTCCAGTACCTGAAAATGTGAGTTCGGAAATAAGGTCTTTGCAGATGGAGTCAAGTTAAGGGTCTTAAGGTGAGATCATCCTGGATTTAGGGTGGGCCCTGACTCCCACGGGGCTTCCCCAGTGGCCCAGCGAGTAAAGAATCCACGTGCAATGCAGGAGATACAGGAGATACGGGCTCAATCCCTGGGTCGCGAAGATCTCCGGGAAGAGGAAATGGCAGCCCACTCTAGTACTCTTGCCTGGAGAATCCCATGGACAGAGGATGGTGGGCTGCAGTCCTTGGGGTCGCAAGTCAGACATGACTGAGAGACCAAACACACGCGCTGAACCTGTGACTGGTATCCAAAGAGAAAGGAGAGGGGGGTTTATCACAGAACCAGACACAGGGGCGCAGCCCCAGGGAGGGCAGTGAAGACAGAGAGAGCTGGAGTGGTGCTCCCAGAAGCCAAGGAAGAGGCCAGAAAGCATTCTTCTCAGAGCCTTCAGGTGCTGCACGGGCTTGCTGGCACACTGACTTTGGACATCTGGCCTCCAGAAGAGTGAGACAGTTAGTTTCCGTTGTTCTGAGTCACCCAGCCACAGTCATTTGTTAGGACAGCCCTAGGGAATGGGTGCAGCACTGTGTCAGTCACTCAGTCGGGCCCCACTCTTTAAGAGCCTATGGACTGTAGCCCGCCAGGCTCCTCGGTTCATGGCATTCTCCAGGCAAGAATACTGGAGTGGGCTGTCATGCCGTCCTGCATTGGCAGGCGGGTTCTTTACCACTAGTGCCACCTGGGAAGGCTATTCAATCCTTATGTACATATTCATAACTGTCCATGTGAAGCCACAGGCATGGTAATAACTGAGTGCCCATGTCAGGAGGACACGAGGCTGTGTTGTGCTCAGCTGTCACCACCTCTGCCTCTTGACCCTCCCAGTGCATCTAGATGCAACTCAGAAGATGATGGCTCTTCAAAGGCTCCTGTGACTCTTGAGATTCCACGGATGGAACGGTTACTGCTGCTCAGAACCTTCACCAGAAGCGTGACGCACTTTGGTCACCTTAAACCGATCACTGTGAAAACCACGGTCTGTGGTTTGCATACACTCCAGGAGGCAGCCCAGGGGCATACCACACAGGGAGATGCCCCCCGAGAGGGACCACCCCTGTGAGGTCGCAGGCCAGATGTAGTAAACAATCAGGTGACGTTGGGACCAACCCTGGCAGTCCTGTGGTTGGGAATCCATGCTTCCATTGTAGGGGGCGTGGGTTTGATCCCTGGTCGGGGAACTAAGATCTTGCATGCTGTGCGGCACAGTCAAAAATAAATAAATTAAATAAATTAGAAAAGAACAGGTGATGTTGACTCTCCCACAAGATACCCGTAGTTGCCTTAGCTTCCTGGCAGGGTCATAAGATGACATTCACAGCGCACAGCGCTCTTCCTCTGTCACAAGGGCCACGTCATCAGAGTAAGGGCTACTGGTGTATCGCATCAACCCTGTGAGTCGCAGTTATGCGGGCAATTCCCTTCCTCAGCTTCCAGCATTCATAGAGAATTTGATATAGGATCCATTTTGTGGTTTCAGTGGGGAATGGGTACTTTGAATACAACATTTGAGTTCAAATCATCTTTGATCTGAAGTCTCTACCTGACGTGACAGTTCATGTCAATTTCAGGGTTTTTAAAAAATTACTTATTTTTAATTGAAGGATAACTGCTTTACAATATTGCTTTGTTTTCTGCTGTACATCAACATGAATTAGCCATAGGTATACCTAGGGACTTCCTTTTTTAAAGAAAAAATTCTTTTCCATTTTTCTTATTTATGCTTTGTAGAACACTAGTCATTTTGTTCTCAATCTTCCTGACACGATACATGAATTTGGGGATACTTGTTTCACAGAGTTTTTTGGTTTCTTTCTTGGTTTTTAAAAAACAACAATAAAAATACACTTCTTTGGCACACATTTAATGAGACAGCATTTAGCAATTTCATGGGAAAGGCTGAATAAGACCCACTCCTGCTTTGATGGTAAACCAGAGCCCCAGGCTAGGATTGAATGTCAAACTTTGCCTTGGAGGATTCAGAGGTGGGTGTGTCTTTCAGATTGAAGTTTACAGTGAAAGAGCAAAAGAACTGAGCTGAGGAAACATCCTTCTGGCCAGAGCCACTCCACCCCAGGAGCAAGTGGTGGAGACAGAAATCAACAGTGCCTCACCATGATGGCTCCTTGGTGGTTTTTTTTTTTTTTTTTTTTTTTTTGAGAAAGAAACGTGTGATATTTTCACTGCTTAGGAGAAATTATACATATAGGGACTTCCCTGGTGGCTCAGATGGTAAAATGTCTGCCTACAATGTGGGAGACCCAGGTTCGATCCCTGGGTCAGGAAGATCCTCTGGAGAAGGAAATGGCACCCCACTCCAGTACTCTTGCCTGAAAAATCCCGTGGACAGAGGAGCCTGGTGGGCTACAGTCCATGGGGTTGCAAAGAGTCAGACACGATTGAGCAACTAAACTTTCAAACTTTCGCACATGTACTGCATGCACACAGGAGAACACACAGAAATTCCTTTTCTGATGATTGGATGTATGGCTAGATGGTGGATGAGCTGGCTGTTTTCATCCACACTATCATTTTTTGAGAAAGAAACGTGTGATATTTTCACTGCTTAGGAGAAATTATACATATAGGGACTTCCCTGGTGGCTCAGATGGTAAAATGTCTGCCTACAATGTGGGAGACCCAGGTTCGATCCCTGGGTCAGGAAGATCCTCTGGAGAAGGAAATGGCACCCCACTCCAGTACTCTTGCCTGAAAAATCCCGTGGACAGAGGAGCCTGGTGGGCTACAGTCCATGGGGTTGCAAAGAGTAGACACGATTGAGCAACTAAACTTTCAAACTTTCGCACATGTACTGCATGCACACAGGAGAACACACAGAAATTCCTTTTCTGATGATTGGATGTATGGCTAGATGGTGGATGAGCTGGCTGTTTTCATCCACACTATCAACTTCCATGGCTTCAAGTATCAACCACATGCTGATGAGTCATGAAGCTAAATCTCCAGCTCAGGTTGTCATCCTGATTCTAGACCCAGAGGGATTTCCAGCTCAGAATGTTCCAAGTTAAGTCATCATCTCTCACTCTCTTTCCACCCAATACACTCCTCTTCCTCTTACACTCCCAATCTCCACAAATGACACTGCCATCACCCATAGCCCATGGCAGGAATCAGGGTATCAACCTTGACTGTCTCTCCCTACTCTTTTAAGTAATTCACCAAGTCTTAAAAATTCCTTAACAACTGTCTCAAATCTTTCTATTTTCTTCTGTTTTCACTACCATTTGTACCAGCTTAGGCCATCATGAGCTCTTGCTTGAATTATTAAAAATACAGCCAGACAAAACATTCTTTGACATAAATCATACCAATATCAGTCTCCCAAGGCAACAGAAATAAAAACAAAAGTAAACAAATGGGACCTAATCAAACTTACAAGCTTTTGCACAGCAAAGCAAACCATAAACAAAAAGGAAAGACAATCTACAGACTAGGAGAAAACGTTTACAAATGATGGGACCGACAAGGACTTAATTTCCAAAATATACAAACAGCTCACACAAATCAACAACAACAAAAACTATCCAATGGAAAATGATCTAAATAGACATTTCTCTACAGAAGACACACAGGTGGCCAACAGGCACATGAGAAGATGCTCAACGTTGCTAATTATCAGAGAAATGCAAACCCAAACTACAGAAGTACCACTTCACACCAGGCAGAATGAAAGTCTGAAAGTGTTAGTTGCTCAGTCATGTCCGACTCTGAGATCCCTTGGACTATAGCCCACCAGACTCCTCTGTCCATGGGATTTTCCAGGCAGGAATCTGGGGTGGATAGCCATTTCCTTCTTCAGGGAAACTTCCTGATCCAGGGATCAAACCCTGTTCTGCATTGTAGGCAGATTCTTTTCCATCTGAGCCACTTCTACAAATAACAAATGCTGGACAGGGTGTGGGGGAAAAAAAGAAACCCTCCTACACTGTTGGTGGGAATGTAAGCTGGTGCAACCACCATAGAAAACAGTATGGAGATTCCTCAAAAAAAAAAAAAAATAGAAAGTTTAATTCATAGCTGAAACATCACTTCTCCTAAGACATCTTTAAAAGCCTCATAACTGAATTAGTTACCATCCTATGTAAAACTTTTCTAGCTCCTTGTGCTTATATCTCTGAAATCATTTATCACACTGTATCTCATTTGCTTCTGCAGGCAGGGCTGTATCTTATCATGCCACTGTATTCCCAGGACTTAGACATACCTGGCAAAAATTTAATATATATTGCAAAAAATATAAATATTGCATTTTGCTGCATTGACCTGAATTGTTCTTTAAGCCTAAAACTGACCAGATGTGAATGGTTGCATCTGAAGGAATTTAGCTCTTCATACTTATCCATAGAAGACTTTTGCCCAAGTCTTGGTAAAGAAGGGATAAAAAGTGCTTAATTGGCTATCTAAACTCTCTTGAAGTTAAGTGTGTTTTGCAAAATGTAATACATAGAAATGTTTTTATTGAACTTATATTTGAAAAAAGACTTTTCAACTATTTCTTTGTGGTGTTTCCAACCCAAATATTGCCAAGCGGACAGAGTAAGGAACACGTAAGGAAGCAGACTAAACAGGCGGGTCTCATTCTGCAGTGCAGGGTGAGTGATGTTCAGTGCAGCGCGGGAGAAAATTCTTTGGGGCACAACTTTTCTTGACAACTTGTAAGAAAACTGGTATCACATTTTTAAACAGTGAAGTGTACAGAGTACTTTGCACTCTGTTCTTTTTGCTCAAATGAATCAATTCTGGAATAAAAGCTTGGTCTGGAATTGTCAGAGATGATGTGCTAGGTGTGAACTTTTTTTTTTATTGAAGGATAATTGTTTTACAGTGTTGTCATGGTCTCTGCCATACATCAATGTGAATCAGTTTTTTATATATATATATATATATATATATATACATATACACACACACACACATACACGCACCTTGCCTGGAAAATCTCATGGACAGAGGAGCCTGGCGGGCTGCGGTCCATGGAGTTGCAAAGAGTCAGGCATGACTGAGCAACTAACACTTTCTTACTTACATATATATACATATATATATATATATATATATATATATATATATGTATGTGTGTGTGTGTGTATATATGCTAAGTTGCTTCAGTCGTGTCCGACTCTTTGTGACCCTGTGGACTGTTGCCTGCCAGGCTCCTCTGTCCATGGAATTCTCTAGGCAAGAATCCTGGAGTGGGTTGCCATGCCTGCTTCCAGGGAATCTTCCCCACCTAGGGTTGAACCCATGTCTGCTGTGTGTCCTGCATAGGCAGGCGGGTTTTTGTTGTTGTTGTTGTTTTTACCACTAGCACCACTTGGGGGTGATTTATATATATATATATATATATGTTCTTGCCTGGAGAATCCCAGGGATGGCTGAGCCTGGTGGGCTGCCGTCTATGGGGTCGCACAGAGTCAGACATGACTGAAGCGACTTAGCAGCAGCAGTAGCATCCCCTCCCTCTTGAGCCTCCCACCCTCTAAGGTGGAGCATTACAGAGCGCCAGGTTGGGCTCCCTGTGCAATGTAGCAGCTTCTCGCTGCCCCATCCACTAGTTATCTATTTTACACATGTTACGTAAATCAGTACAGCCACTATGTAGAACTCTGAAGATTCCTTAACAAACTAGAAATAAAAGTACCATCAGTTCAGTTCAGTTGCTCAGTTGTGTCTGACTCTGTGAACCTGTGAACTGCAGTATGCCAGGCCTCCCTGTCCATCACCAACTCCCAGAGTCCACCCAAACCCATGTGCATCGAGTGGGTGATGCTATCCAACCATCTCATCCTCTGTCATCCCCTTCTCCTGCCCTCATCTTTCCCAGCATCAGAGTCTTTTCAAATGAGTCAGCTCTTTGCATGAGGTGGCCAAAGTATTGGAGTTTCAGCTTCAGCATCAGTCCTTCCAATGAATATTCAGGACTGATTTCCTTTAGGATGGACTGGTTTGATCTCCTTGCAGTCCAAGGGACTCTCAAGCGTCTTCTCCAACACCACAGTTCAAAAGCATCAATTCTTCGGCGCTCAGCTTTCTTTATAGTCCAACTCTCACATCCATACATGATCACTGGAGAAACCATAGCCTTGACTAGACGGACCTTTGTTGCAGTCCCACTACTGGACATATACCCTGAGAGAACCATAATCGAAAAAGACGCATGTACCCCAATGTTCACTGCAGGACTCTTCATGACAGGTGTGAACTTTTCAGGAAGTTAAAGGTGACTTGTTAAAGGAATAGATGGTGCCTGCCTTTGTTTTCATTTTCTTACAATTTAGCCCTTTGATGAGTGACTATTTTTCTGAAATGTAGCCTGTACTTCCATACATCCATAAACTTAATGTGATGAACAAGTGCATTTGTAGAGTTCACGAGCATGAGCAAAGCCCTTGCAGTGACCCTCTGATCCTTCAGTGGGTCACTTCCTACCAGTGTGAAGAAAACTGTACCAGACTTATGGTGTCTTTTACTTCTTTTGTACCTTTTACAGTTCTTCTGTAGCACCTTTAGGCTGCCAGTATCCCTTTTCTGAGTAGGGATTCTGTCCCTTTCTAACTCAGAGGCTCTAATTTAGTCTTGAAAACTAGATGAACAAACCTGTCAGAATTATGTGCAAAGAAAGAAGCCATAGTCTTGAATGAGGCCTAAGTATTTGCTTGTATGCAATAAGCTTATGGGCTTTCCTCTGGCTCAGTGGTAAAGAATCCACCTGCAATTCAGGAGAAGAGGGTTCGATCCCTGGGCCAGGAAGATCCCCTGGAGAAGGAAATGGCAACCCACTCCAGTATTCCTGCCTGGGAAACCCCATGGACAGAGAAGCCTGGTGGGCTATAGTCATGGGATCGCGAAGACTGGGACATGACTGAGCATAAAACACACACACATACAATCAGAGCATGAGATGCGGGTCAGCCCCTTCCTAGCCCCAGAGGCCACATGAAGTTAGCCTTGGGTCTGGGGCCTGGAGAGTTTGCTGGCCTGGAGAAGGGTCACCAAAATCCAACTATTCCTTTGCAACACTTTGGGGGACTAAAGCTCTCCCCTGCCCAACCCCAAAGGTTTGGAGCTTTCTAGAAAGTCTGTCCAATACCACCTCACTCTCCTGACAAGAGATTCTGACTGGCTCAGACCTCCAGTGCTACAGAAGTATGAATGCCCAAGCCTCCTGACTTGACATGATGGATCTAGTACCTCTAAGAAGTCCTGAAGTCATGGATCCGGCTCCCCAAGGGGCTCCCTGGGGATCTAGGTGCAGGACAAGAGCAGAAACCAAGAATGAGGGTGTGCCAATGCGCACAGAGCCCCTCGCCAAGTAGGACCTTCACTCTTGTCACACCTCTTCCCAAGGGCTTTTTTTTTTTTTTGCTTATGAGGCAGGAGACTTGAACACTTTTTATGAAGCAAATTTCTGTTCCAAAGACGGGCTCTGGACAGAAAACTACCACCTCTAGCTGAGCTTGTTTTCCATGTGGGGGGGGGGGGACACCTGAGAAGCCAGGTGTGCTAGATGCTGTTGGGGCAGATGCTCCGTCCAAACCCTCGTCATGGGAACACACACCCACCTCCCATTTATGTGAGTGTGGCAGGCAGGGGCTTAAAGCCGGGACCTTCTCTGAAGCATCCTCTTTGGCCTATGAGAGTAGGGCGGGAGAGAGATGGGCCCCAGGCTGAGCTGCTGGAGTTCCTCGCTGGTAGACAGATGCCCCAAAATAGCAGGAGCAAGAGAAGAGCTTGAGTCCTGCCCAGATAAGAGATGAAAGACCACATATTCCTCATTCTCAAGGTCTAGGAAATCTTCCCAACTGCACATGCGCAGAAAGGCTGCTCGAAGGTGAAAAAGGGAGAGGGCACCACCCCAAGTAGCTGATGTCAACCCACCTATAGGCTTCTTCACTAGAATCTGTCTTGGCTAAGAGAGTGGGTCAACCTGGGAAGATGCTGAGATGTACCATATACGGACTCAGAACCAGGCAAAGCGAGACAACTGGCCAAAGGAGACCCAGAACTGCTCCATAAAAGTGACTCAAACTACCACGAGGGCATGGCTCTCAGTCTCTGAGCCTGTGTGTCTATCCACACATACCCTTGTGCACAGGCTGTCTCTGCTCTCCACCCGTTCCTCTTTGTGTCCCTTGCTCCCTTCCAGGTCTTTCCTGTAAAAGCACTCCCCGGGCAAACTCGCACCTGGAAGGCACCATGCTCACCTAATGTTTCCCCAGTGGATCTTGCATGCCTTCTGCAGTCAACCCTAACTTCTCTAGGATTTGTCTCCAAGGGCTCCTGTTCGCCAAGCCTCCAGCACAGTCTTGAGCGTGCTTCCCAAGCCCATCTACAAGACTCGCAACCAGAAAGAGTAATTCTGTTATCAGGAACAAATTCAGGCCAAAGCCCTGACGTGACGTCACTTCTCAGGGTGACGTCACTTCTCAGGTATGACGTCACATATACCCCAAGAGCAGCATCACTGGTAGGAACTTCCTGGTCCTCTCTGTATGTTGTTGTTTAGCCACTAACTCATGACCAACTCTTTGTGACCCCATGGACCATAGCCCACCAGGCTCCTCTGTCCATGGGATTTCCCCGACAGGAATACAGGAATGGGTTTCCATTTCTTTCTCTACCTCTCTCTATATCTCTGATACAAATGTTGCATTGTTGTGTTTGTCTGGTTGTGTTCAGTAGGCGATGCTGGGAGCATGGTTAGGAAATGAGACGGATAAGGGAGACTGGGAATGCAAGAGGATGGATTTTAGGGAGGAAATGGAACTTGGTTTCTTAGACCTCTCTAAATTGAAAGGCATTGCCTTTGTCCCCAGGTGGTGGGGGTTCTCATGGGGGGAGAATTCAGGAGCTAGGCAGTGAGGGGTCTGAATCCCACCCACCAGAGAGAGATTGGTTCTGCAGTCCCACCCAGCAGCCTGGTCAGACAGATACAGCTTCTAGGGGGCTCATTCCCTTCTGTTCTTACCATTCCCCAATCTTCCCCACCTCCACGTCTTTGGCAATGTCTTGTTTAAACACTGTGGCAGGTGTCAGGGGAGAGGGGAGTGGGTGGCGGGGGGAGTAGGTACAGGGACTGAAGGATGGCTCTGCATTTATACTTGGGTAGAGTGATGGAGGAGAGCTCCCTGGGGGTGAGTAGACGGTGAATCTGGGGACAGGACCTGTGAGGCTCAGCCCACACTCCCAGACTCGGGGAGTTTGCTATCCTAATGTAACAGGAAAGAGCATGCCTGACTCCATGTTGGATCTCTTTCTTTTATTTTAAGCTTTGCTTCCTGTTGCTTTTGGTACTCTTATCACTAAAAGGATGCTGTCTGTGGCTGTAAGCACACATAACGGCCTGCCTCAGGGAACCCTACCCCTCTGCCTGATGTTAAACTAAAGTACCTTTGTTCCACTCCTAGGGAGACACCCTGACCCCTGAAGAAATTAATACATCTTCTCCTAGCTCCCCAGTGCTGGCCAAGCCAGGACATATTCTGCAAGACCCATGGCCTTTTTATTTTACTTCCTCACCCCTTCCCTCTCTCTGTTCTATGAAAGAAACTGGCATTCAGACCCCATAAGATGGTACTCTAGAACTTTATTCCTCCATCTTCTCGGATGCCTGGCTTTCTGAATAAAGTCACTATTCCTTGCCTCAACACCTGGTCTCTTGATTATTGGCCTGCTGTGCGGCGAGCAGACAGCTTGGATGGGTAACACTAACTCACAGTGCCTTAATGGCACTCACAGGACTGACTACTCAACCCGCCAGGGTGAGCAGGATGGGGAACTTCCATCAGGGAACTGGTGATGCTTCGCCTTCTGCCTTTCACCAGTTCCCTGATTGTTCTCCCAACTGTTCCTTGATGGGGCTGGCCTGATGTTCCCCAGCACTTGTGGGAGAGAAAGGCTCATCCCTGCCTCCTCCTTGGTGTGAGCAGTCCCTGGAGGCAAGGAACATGAGACAGGAAGTCCCTGCTGAGCCATTAATACCTGAGAGCCCAGCAGCTCAAGTGCTTCCAACAACCCCAGCCTCCTCCACTGCAGGAGCCTTCTTGGTGCCTTCCTGAGTCAGAGCGAGTGCCTGGCTCCACTGCACAAGAATAAACTCTCTTTGAATTCTCCATTTCATTTGGAATATTCATGTGATTTTTGCAATAGGCTCTATTTTGGAATGTGAATGACGTGAGATGCGGTATTGTCTAGTTGCTAAGAACATGTGGTGTCTAAACTTTTCTGTACATCAGTCTCCTAGTTTGTGAAGTGGAATAAACATGATACTTACCCCATTGGCTGGTGTGAAAGTGAAAGTCACTCAGTCTTTTACTTAGTCTTTGTGACCCCATGGACTATATAGTCCATGGAATTCTCCAGGCCAGAATACTGGAGTGGGTAGCCATTCCCTTCTCCAGGGGATCTTTCCAACCCAGGGATCAAACCCAGGTCTCCCACATTGCAGGCAGATTCTTTACCAGCTGAGCCACCAGGGAAGTTCAAGAATACTGGGGTGGGTAGCCTATCCCTTCTCCAGCAGATCTTCCTGACCCAGGAATTGAACCGGGAGCTCCTGCATTGCAGGTGGATTCTCTACCAGTTTAGCTACCAGGGGCTGGTGTAAGGACAGAGTTAATACCAGCAAAGTACCTGGAACAGAGTCTGGTATATTGTGTTTGGAATATTATTCCTCGACCATACCTTGACAGGGGCATCTCAGGTGGCTCAGTGGTAAAGAATACGCCTACCATGCAGGAGACATGGGTTTGATCCTTGGTTCTGGAAGACTCCTTGGAGAAGAAAATGGCAAGCCACTCCAGTATTCTTGCCTGGAGAATCCCCATGAACAGAGGAGCCTGGCAGGCTACAGTCCATGGGATCACAAAGATTTGGACCTGACTGAGCAATTGACCATGCAGGCATGTTACGCTCAGCTCAGGCTTTGAGTTTACACCTCGACAGGAGAAGCACACACAGTCAGTCCTCATTATTTGCAGATTCCCTATCTGCGAACTTGCCTACTTGCTAAAATGTATTTGCAGTCCCCCAAATCAAGATTTGCAGCACATTCATGGTTCTCTGATGAGGGGTGAAATTTTGAGTTACCTGATATACGTGTCCTAGCTCAGGTTCATCCAGGCCCCACGGTCCACCTTGTTTCAGCTCTCATACTGTAAACAAGCATTCTCTGATGGCCTATTCAATGCCACTTTTCACGTTTTCTTTTTTTTCTTGGTGATTCTGTTTAAAATGGCCCTCAAGAGCAGTGCTGATTTGCTCTCTCATGCACCTAAGCAGAGGAATCCTGCGATGTGCCCTGTGGAGAAAGCCCTTGTGTTAGAGATACCTGTGAGATAAACTTATTTGGGCACAAATTGTGGGTTCAGCGTTAATGAATCAATAATATGTGTTAAGTAAGATGTCTTTAGTCAAGGCTATGGTTTTTCCAGTGGTCATGTATGGATGTGAGAGTTAGACTGTGAAGAAAGCTGAGCACTGAAGAATGGATGCTTTTGAACTGTGGTGTTGGAGAAGACTCTTGAGAGTCCCTTGGACTGCAAGGAGATCCAACCAGTCCATTCTAAAGGAGATCAGTCCTGGGTGTTCATTGGAAGGACTGATGCTGAGGCTAAAACTCCAATACTTTAGCCACCTCATGCGAAGAGTTGACTCATTGGAAAAGACTTTGATGCTGGGAGGGATTGGGGGCAGGAGGAAAAGGGGACGACAGAGGATGAGATGGCTGGATGGTATCACTGACTCGATGGACGTGAGTTTGATCCTTGGTTCTGGAAGATTCCTTGGAGAAGAAAATGGCAAGCCACTCCAGTATTGGTGATGGACAGGAAGGCCTGGCGTGCTGTGATTCATGGGGTCTCAAAGAGTTGGACACGACTGAGCGACTTAATTGAACTGAACTGAAGATGTCTTTAGAGCTTCCCTGGTGGCTCCAGTGGTAAAGAATCCGGGTTTCATCCCTGGGTGAGGAAGATCCCCTGGAGAAGGGAATGGCTGCCCACTCCAGTATTCTTGCCTGGAGAATCCCATAGACAGAGGAGCCTGGCAGGCTACAGCCTGTGGGGACACAGAAGAGTCGGACATGACTTAGGGATTAAACAACAAGAATAACAACGAATATGCTTTAAGGGGAAGCACACATAAATTAATGTTATGTATTGATCAGTTGACAAGAACGTAGCTCAGAGGCTCAGTCGTGTCTGCCTCTTGGTGGCCCCATGGACTTTAGCCCACCAGGCTCCTCCATCCATGGAATTTTCCAGGCAAGAATACTGGAGTGGGTTGCCACTTCCTTCTCCAGGGGATCTTCCTGCCGCAGGGATCGAACCTGGGTCTTCCACATTGCAAGTGGACGTGTTACCATCGAAGCCACCAGGTAGCTTTTTAGGTCAGAGGCTGGCAGAAATCGAATCCTGTGCTTTCCCCAGGAGCAATGGTTTGGTATTCCCAAATTCATTTTAAAGTTCCTTTGACTTTATGAGAACAAAACTCACATGGCAAATAAGGAGCATCAATTGTACATGGCTGTCTTCTTTCTGGTTTAGCCCAGCCTCCCCTGCACTTAGTGACCAGTCTCTCCTCTGCCCCCTTCACACTGACTGTCCGCTGCTCACTTCCCAAAAGATTCCAGTCATTTTACCTGGAGTGGAGGGACAGAGACAGTCTTGGAGGTCCTCCTCTGGGCCAGAGGAAGTCCCACAGTAAGGAAGGGAAGATGAGGGAGGTAGACACACAGCACCAGCTCCTCTGGGTAAAGCTCTGCCACCACCTGTAAGGTACCAACCACAGAACAGGCAGGAGACAACCTTCAGGGCTGAACAGTGGAGCCTTTAGAGAAAGGAGATGGGGGCTCCAGCCTTGACTTTGCAACTCACTGCCTACAAGTTATGTGTCCCTTGGGTCTCAGCTTCCCCATCCAGGAAATGGGAAGAATGCTACTAACAGCATAGGGCCCTTGTGAAGATGAGCTGCACATGAAGAGCTTGGCACGTGGCTGGCACACACTAGGCACCCAAGGAAATGGGGACTGTGAAGACTTAGCCCCAGGCATAATGAGACTTTTAAAGCCATCCCGAGGCCCTTGGACGCATACCTCTGAGATTAGGTCAAGGCCTACTTCTCACCACCTCCACGAGGAAATTCACCCACTCCGGGTCCCTGATACCGCCACCCCAAATCTCAGGCCTGGGTACCCCAGGGTTTGGGCAGCTGCGCAGCTCTGTTACCCAAGCTCGGCTCATAGCAAGGGGCACCAGGTCGCTGGTGGTCCCTGGTAGCCAAGAGTCCGAGTGGGGAGCGAGCTCCGCGGAGTCCACTGGCCCAGGCCCAGAGTGTGCTCTGGGCGCCGCTGGAGGTGAAGGCGGGCAGGCCGGGAGGGGCCACTGGTCTCCGACTTTGGTCATGCCTGGCCGGGAGCGCCGGAGGCTCGCAGGCACGAGCCAGCGGTTCCGGGCAAACCTCCGTGTGGCCGCTGGGCCTGACTTCGCAGAGTCGGCGCCCGGGCCCGGGCGGGGCGGGCGGAGGTTCGAGGAGGTTGGGGTGGGGGTGGCGATGGCATCCCCGCTCCCGGCTCCGGCTGAGGCGGGGCGTCCCGGCTGGCTCGCGGCTCAGCGGCCGCCTTTCCCTGCGCGCCTGCCGGCGGCGGCGGTGGCGGCGTCGGCAGTCCCGGCTCTTGGCACCACGCCTGGCGGCCGGCCCAGGGCGAGGAGTGGCTTCCAGGAAGCGGGCGGAGGAGCGTTCCAGCCGAGTCTCGCCGTCGCCGCAGCCCCGCGCGCTCCGAGCCGCCCGGCTCCCGCCTCTCACGCGCTCCCTTCGAGCCCGCGGCGTCCCCGGCAAGGGCGGAGGGCGCGGGGTCGACGCGAGGGCGGGCGGGCGCCCGGGCGCGCCGTGCACTTGCCGGGCGGTGCAGGTGGCGGCGCGCGCCCTCCGCTTCTGGGCCGGGGCCAGCGCCGCGCTCCGCACGCCCGGAGGGGGCGGGAGAGGCGGGGCGGCCCCCGTCCCAGCCCCATTTAACTTCTCGGCGGCGGCGGCGGCGGCGACTGCGGCGCCGCGGGCTGGAGGCCGGCGTCGGGGAAGGTACGGGTCCCGGATCCCGCACGAGGTGTGGACCGGGCCGCTCCCGTCCGCCTCTCCCCAGCGCGCGCCGAGCCCGCGCCGCCCGGCTGCACCTC
>SJXQ01008337.1:0-80611 GCA_006408695.1 Aepyceros melampus | reverse complement strand
GGCGCCAGGTGGGTGCTCGGAGCTTGGCGCCCGGGGGCGGGAAGGCTCTTCCACCGCGGGTGTGAGGGGGAGCAAGACGGCGCAGTGGGGTTGAGGGGCTCAGAGCGGCAGGGCACTACTCGGTTCCCGGGAACTTCAGGACCCGGGCGCTCGGCGAGGCTCGGAGACCTCTGGCCGGGCAGGCTCCGGGGGTCCCAGTGGTTTAGGGGAGAGACGTTCGGGGACGCTTGAGCGTGAGGGAACTCCACCGACTTGGGAAATCTTCGGATTGGGGGCTTTCTGGATAGAAAACGGGCTGACAGCAGCCAGTGGGCTCCGGCGTCGGAAGGTCCGGCCGCTTGGCAAGCGGGTTGCGAGCGCCTAGAGCGCCAAGGGCTGTGCGATGCACCCGCCGCGGCCAGTGGGCGTGCAGGACCCGGACGCAGCGGGGGCGCGGGGACCGCCAGGCGGCGGATCCTCGGAGGAGGAGTGCGCGCTGGGGACCGCTGGTGCGAGCGAGCGAGGGGGGCGCACAGTCCCAGGGCCCCGCACTGGCCGCCTCCCTTCGGCCCAGAGTCGCCGCCTCAGGTCGGAAACAGCAGCACATTTGCGGATCGCATTAGGCCAGGCCCTTAATGCTTTCTCCAGATGGAGAGAAGCCACCGACCCGCCCCCGGACACTAGCTCGCCAAGGCGCCCGCGAGGCGAAGCGAGAGGCGAGGGTGACCCGGCTTTTCGGCTTTTCCAGGCTCGACCCATCCTGATTTCCCTGCAAACTGTCAGGAGGACTCTGAGGAAAGCCCCCGCTGCCCTCCAGCCTCCCGCTGGTTTGCCCTCACCTATTGTGCTCCTTGGCTTCTCCAAGGCTGTACCCTCTGAACCCCTCCTCACTCAGCTCGCTGGCTGCAGGACGGGGGTTCCAAGGAGGACGATGAACGGTGTCTTCTGGTGGGGAAAGCCTCGCACTAGCAGAAGACCTGCATGCCAGTCCTAGAATGGTCACTGTCTTGCGGTGTGATCTTAGGCAGGTTCCTTCCCCTCTCTGGGTTGGCTTAGTAGGGCTTAGACTTATTTGTGCCTGAAGTAGCAGAAGCTGGCAGGTGCCCTAACCCTTGGCTCCACGCTGGTTTCCCTGAGTCGGATGCCAACAGCCACACCCTGCTGCTGACAAATGGGCTGGGAAGTGGTTCGTGCAGAGATGGCTTGGCTTTTGGAGGGCTGGAGGTATGGGCTGCACTGTGTAGGCGGGTCTAGTTGCCCTCCTGACTTTGATATGGACTCCTCCTAAAGAGAGCCCCAGACAGCCTGTACTCTACAGTAGGTAGCTCCAACCAGGGCCAACACAAAGCTTTCCAAGACTCAGGGTGGTATGTGGGGCTCAGGGTTACTCTCTCTGTTGATCTGGTAAGTCATGAGTGTTGCCACTGCTGGTCTGGAGCTGAATGGAAACCAAATCTTTTCTCTTTAGGCTACAAGTGAGACACCCCCAGGAGACCTGACCCCATGGCTTCCCGGAAGAGCCCCTGGTGGCTGCTAATGTGGCTGGTCTTCATGCACTCTGCCCTCCTGCAGGTAATAAGATGGGGAAGAGGAATGGTGGGCATCCTTCAGTTTACTTAGGAGTATTATTCTAAATCACCTAAGATGTAGTGTGACTGATGTTAATCGCATACGAAAGAGAATCTAATTTTCTTACCTCCAGCAAAAGGTATTTCTCGTTGCCTTAGCTGTAAGAATAATCCGATCCCTTGGTCCTCTCTGAGTCCTAATACCACAGTGGATACTATATACAAGGGGTGACTTGGGGCTGCGATGGATCCTGTCTGTTTCAGTCTGGAATGGCTGTCTGCATGTGCCCTGGAGAGGCGCACGGCTGCTGGAGGCCAGGGCATGATGAATGGGCAGAACCCAGGTTCTGGCCTTAGTTTAGCCACTAAATAAGTATTCTGTGTGTACGTCTATGAACACATACTGTTTTGTAGTTCTTTTCACTCTTTCTTTCTCCCTGTCTTCCCTTTCTTCCCTCACCACCCCCCCTTTCTTTCTTTATACACACAAATACTCTTTCTAGTAACTGAGTCACCTGAGTCATGGCACACAACCTGAGCCCCCTGGCAGCACTGGTGGCTGCACCCTTTCAGCTTCCACTGGCACAACACTGCTTTTCTAAAATAAAGTCTCTAGTAGGCTGGCAGTGAGTCCCAGCCCCGGAAGGCCTCTGCTTACTCGGGCTGTGCATAGTCTCAGCTGTAGCATCTCTTGGTGCTGGTTACAAAGTGGAATACTTGAGAGGAAAGGTCCGGAGTTGGGATACTGCCTCTTCCGGAAACCAGCAACGTCTCCCCATGCAAATCTGGACCAGGGTGGTGGAGACTGGTTTTCCTCCTCATCCTCCCAAATGTGCTTTAGAATGGCTGTCTTGCCTGCTCCACTGGCCACGAAGATTACAGTGCTAGCTGCGTTCAGCAGGGAAATGTGAGGGTCCTGCACTGCTGAGGTGGCTGGGGGAATCGCTGATGGGGGTGACTCCTGATCGTGCAGGAGATTGGGGTCTGGGAAGGGTGAGCAGGGGGCTGCCATCGGGATCTACACCCAGAATCAACAGATTGAAAACCAGAATGGAATCCCTTAGGAAGGCCAGTCTCAGCTTCTTGGTGCAGTTCTCAGCCGCCGGCTCCACAGGCAGCTTGGGATCAGTGGTGATCACTTGACTGGTGGGGCTGGGCTGCACGGCAAGCAGGTGGGTCCTGTAGAGGCCATCTGGGTTTTCGGTTGCTGGAGGGGAAGGGCACGAGGTGCTCATTGGAGAAGCCCAACGTCCAGTGAGGAGGCAGGTGCACCTGGTGGGCGGGGCAGCAGTGGCCCCTGGCTCACAGCCCCTGCATCCAGATGAGGATGCCAGCAACAGGCCAAGTGCAAAGCTGCCCACTGTGCTACTGGTTGTACCAGCAACCGGCCCGGCCCAGCTCCTCCGGGCTCCGGAAGATGGAGTGGAGGCCACCAGTGTGCCTGCCCTATGCAGCCTTTCTTTAGTCTCTTGTCTTTTCTAATTCCAGTCTCCAGTCTGCGGGGGACAGCTCTAACACTGTATCATCATATACTTTCTGGGCAGACGCCAACAAAGGAAGGAAGCTTGCCTTGCCTGAGAGGCAGTTGGGAATAGCTGAGACTGTGGCAAAGTTGATGGTACCTTCTCCATCTCTTAAGGGCAGCCTCTACTCAATTCCAGCCATCACTGCCAAATGAGAGTGCAAACTCAGGATTGCTGGATCATATTGCTGCTCAAGATAGCTGGTTATCCAGACCTCCTATGCGGTCTCCCAGTTTTTAAAGGGTTGAAAGCCAGACAAATATATTTGTAGATTGTATTCAGCCAAGCAGTTTGTTGATGATTTAGGCGCTAACTCGTGTCTGACTCTTTGCGACCCCATGGACTGTAGCCTGTCAGGCTCCTCTGTTCATGGGATTTCTCAGGCAAGAATACTGGAGTGGGCTGTCATTCTCTTCTCCAGGGGATCGTCCCAGCCCAGGCATTGAACCCGAGTCTCCTGCACTGCAGGCAGTCTGCTGCATTGCATGTGGATTGTATGTGGATTCTTTACTGACAGAGCCACCAGAGAAGATGCAGAGCAAGTTCTCCTGGCTATCCAGGGGTTGGGACTTCGCCTTCCAGTGCAGGGGTTGTGGATCTGATCTCTGGTAGGGGAGCTAGGATCCCACATGCCCTGGTACTGAAAGACCAAACATAGAAGCAGTTTTATAACAAATTCAATGATGACTTTAAAAATGGTCCAATCAATAAAACCTTTAAAAAATAATAAAGTGCAGAGCACGTCTAAGTATTTTGTCCTGAGAGCTGCTGCAAACCCATACTGCACCCTGTGTGAAATAGAACATGCTGGTCCATTCAGTATCTAGTGTGAATTAGAACAAGGCAGCCCCTCCCTGGTCATGTAACTTGTCATCACATGGCTTAATGGCTTCTGTACTCTCAGGGTCTGGCAAAGGACCTGACGCTTAATAAGGCTCTAACATCTCTTAGATGGGCTTGTGCACGTATATAAAGAGATACACCCTGAGAGAGATTAATCAGACCTCTCTGCTTCGCATTTTACTCTCAGACTTAGTGTTTCTAAGGCCCCTTTCAGCTCCAGTGTCCCATGATTTC
Source organism: Aepyceros melampus (assembly GCA_006408695.1). Lineage (NCBI taxonomy): Eukaryota > Metazoa > Chordata > Mammalia > Artiodactyla > Bovidae > Aepyceros > Aepyceros melampus. The sequence goes on along the minus strand of SJXQ01008337.1, from coordinate 76,464 downwards.
TGTGACTCATACAGAACTGGTTAGTGAGGTACAGCTTCTCCCCCATTATTCACTTTATTGATGCTACCCCGTCTACATTTTAATAGCTTGCTTTTATTAGAATAGATGTAAATCTTTTCAGGGTAATCTTAGGATTTCTGTGGTCAGCGAGGTGTAGGGTTGGGGCCTGGTGGGTGGAGACTTTCTTTTCCATCTCATCAGATCTGAAACAGAGATTTGTTCCTGGTCAAATGGGGCTGAGGCTTCATGGCACGGGGTTTCATTTTGTTTTCTTCCACCCTATAAAATTAAAATGAGCTTTGAGGCAGTCTCTTGACCTTTGGCCACGGGCAGTGTCTTCCCAGCTTGAATCACTCACTGACCTCTTTTGGATTTTTCCATATCTGTGGGGCTTGGCAGTGTTGATTCCATGTATGGGGCAGTGTGTGCACAGGAGGTTGTAAGTGGAGATTTCAGGCTAGTTGTCTTTATCATTTGCAGCATCGGCTGTTGGAATCCCAGCTGCACCACTTCAAGGCCTGTTATACAAACATCTCTGCATCTCAGTGTCCACATTTGTAGAGAGGGGGTGCTTACCTCACAGACTTTTCTGGAGGAGTTAATCCATTGTGAATGGAAAAAAGAAGCTGTCTGGCATGACTTCCCAGGGGCTCAAAGGTAAAGAATCCACCTGCCAATATAGGAGATGTGGGTCTGATTCCTGGGTAAGGAAGATCCCCTGGAGGAGGACATGGCAACCCACTCCAGTAGTCTTGCCTGGAGAATCCCATGGACAGAGAAGCCTGGCGGACTACAGCCCATTGGGTCACAATCAGACACAACTGACTGAGTTACTAAACAACAACATGTAATAAATGCCCTTGATATATTAACCTTTTAAAACAAGTGTTGTCGTCATTCTGTCGCTGAGTCGTGTCTGACTCTGTGACCCCATGGAGTGCAGCATGCTAGGCTTCCCTGTCCTTCACAGTCTCCCAGAGTTTGCTCAAACTTGTGTCCGTCGAGTCGGCGATGCCATCCAACCATCTCATCCTCTGTCGTCCCCTTCTCCTCCTGCCCTCAGTCTTTCCCAGCATCAGGGTCTTTTCCAAAGAGTTGGCCCTTCGCCTCAGGTGACCAAAGTATTGGAGCTTCAGCTTCAGCATTAGTCCTTCCAGTGGATATTCAGGGTTGATTTCCTTTAGGATTGACTGATTTGATGTCCTTCAAACAAGCGAAGTGCCTGTAATTTCTGCTGGGGAACTGTAGGGGGCACCCAAGAGGCATCAGCTGAGAAGGGAGAATGCTGCAGAGGCTGGGAGGTGGGACTTGATCTTCTCAGGGAAGGTTCCTGCAGCTGTGGGTGGTCCCATCACAGGGCCTGGGTGAATGTTACAATGAAGGCTAGATCAGTTTCTGCTCCTGTCCGAGGGTTGGATACTTGGTTATCTCCTTAGCGTCAGCCTGGATTTGTCTCAAAGCTGCCCCTCCTCTGAGGATTTGGTTGTTTGGGGGACCCTTGGAGTCTTTTTTTAAAAATAAAAAAAATTTTTTTGGAGGGCCCACACCACATGGCATGTAGGATCTTAGTTCCTTGACCAGGGATTGAACCCATGCCGCCTGCTTTGGAAGCACAGAGTCTTAATTAATCGCTGGACAGCCAGGGAAGTCCCCTTGGGGTTGTCTTTAGTTCTCAGACGGTAAAAGCGTCTGCCTATAATGCGGGGGACCTGGGTTCGATCCCTGGGTTGGGAAGATCCCCTGGAGAAGGAAATGGCAACCTGCTCCAGTACTCTTGCCTGGAAAATCCCATGGGCGGAGGAGCCTGGTAGGCTACAGTCCATGGCATGGCAAGGAGTCAGCAGACACGACTGAGCGACTTCACTTTCACTTTTCCTTATAAGTGCTGCCACCACCATGCTGAAACTGAAGCTCCAGTGCTTTGGCCACTTGATGTGAACAGCTGACTCACTGGAAAAGACCCCGATGCTGGGAAAGACTGAGGGCGGGAGGAGAAGGGTACAACAGAGGACGAGATGGTCGGATGGCATCAGAGACTCAACAGACATAAATCTGAGCAAATTCCAGGAGATAGTGAAGGACAGAGAAGCCTGGCATGCTGCAGCTTATGGGGAAGCAAAGAGTCAGACATGACTGAGCGACTGAACTGAATGAATCATTCTGGGTTTTTTTTTTTTTTTTTGGCTGCATTGGGTCTTCTTTGCTGCATATGGGCTTTGCTGCAGTTGGCTGATGGAGAGTTAACAGCCCTGTGAGGCTGAGATGCAAGGAGGAAGGGATGTGCCAATTCACTTAATAAAAACTAGATTATCTTTATTGAATCAGCTAAAACTGAAGCCTTTATAATCACTGACCACAATAATCATGATAGATTGCAGAGCAAGCCATGAGGTCTGCAGCCTCGTGTTTTCCTAACTCGCTCTTGACCATTTCTGGAGGGGCTCGCTGTTCCCTTCAGTCAGGCAGCTGGAGAGGCCTCCCCTCTTCCTGTCATGCCCTGGCCCTGGATGCTTCCTGTTGCTCGGGGCCTTCTCCTCAGGGACCCAGATCTTCCCTGAGAAGACAGCTGCTGCTGTTCCAACCCTCTTCCAGCCTTCTTCATTGAGAAGTCTCAGCTCAGGCAGATATAAACACAAAGCCAGTCACGGGCTCCAGCTATGCTTGGCCAAATCCAATCTGTTTCCATGCCTCCGGCACTCTTGGGCAAATTCACTTGCATTTATTTTTTTGTTTTTATTTGTTTATTTTTAGATTTTTGGCTGTGCTGGGTCTCCGTCGCTGTACACAGGCTTTCTCTAGTTGTGGCGAGCGGGGCCTACTGTCTAGTTGTGTTCTGCGGGCTTCTCATTGCAGTGGCTTCTCTTTTGGAGCGCAGGCTTTAGGGTCCATGGGCTTCAGTTGTTGCTACTCCCAGGCTCTAGAGAATAGGCTCAGTAGTTGTGGCACACAGATTTAGTTGCTCTACGGCATGTGGGGTCTTCCTGGACTGGGGATCGAACCTGTGTCCCCTGCATTGGCAGGCGGATTCTCAATCACTGGATCACCAGAGAAAGCCTGCTTTTATTAAAAGTCCAGTCCAATTTAAAATTTCAATTCCCCACTTGATTTAAATCTCATCTCCCTTCTGTCTAGTCTAGCCTTAACACAGGGCTCCAGGTAACTGAAGTGGGGTTGTACTGGGATCCATTCTCCTCTCACCTCAACCAGTGGTGAGGACTGGTTTGGAGATCTTTCTTCCTTTTCTGGGTCCAGCTCTCCTGAAGTTGGAAGCAAGGAGAGGGGATGGGGAGAAGGGCAAACATCTCTTAACTGGATGCCACTGTGTGGTCCTTGTCATCATCTGTCCGGCTCTCATTGACTCTCTGCCCCCCCTGGGTGGCATGTGTGAGTTCTTCAGAGGGTTCTGCAGAGCCTGCCTTTTCTGAAGCAAGAGGCCCAGCTCCGGCTTGTCTCATGCTGCTGGGATCCTCTTCCAGGCAGCCCAGTTGAGTGGATGCTGGCAGAATGGTTTGAATCCAGACCCTTTGGTGTTGACCACTTGATCCATGGGCTTCCCTGGTGGTTCAGTGGTAAAGTATCTGCCTGCCAATGTAGGAGACACAGGAGACTCAGGTTTGATCCCTGGGTTGGGAAGATCCTCTGAAGAGTGAAATGGGAACCCATTCCAGTATTCTTGCCTGGAGAATTCCATGACAGATGTGCCTGGAGGGCTACGTGTTCGCATCCATGCTGTGCAGATGGTGGGGGTAGAGGCTGCTCCAGCGCTGCCTCCTCCCTATCTGGACAGCTCCCTTCAGTTCTCCAGTCTGTCTTTGCCAGAACAGATCAGTGGATCCAGTCTAAACTGATGCCCACCTGGAGAGTGGACTGACAGTCCCTCCTTGCAGGGATCCCCGATCTCTATGAGTGATTCTTTTTTTTTTTCTTCATTGCATCTCAATTCTCCATCTTAGAGGGGAAGGAGTGGGGTGGTGGCTGGTGTCCTTCTTAAGGAACTCTAAAAGTGAGATCCACCTTATGTTGGTAGTTCTCTTTATTTTTTCTTATACTTTTTTTAAAAGATTTTTTTTAATGTGGACCATTTTTTTAAAAGTCTTTATTGAATTTGTTATAATATTGCTTCTGTTTTGTTTTGGTGTTTTGTCCACAAGGCATGTGGGCCCTTAGCTTCCTGATGAGGGTTGACCCTGCGCCCCCTGCTGCTGCTGCTAAGTCACTTCAGTCGTGTCCGACTCTGTGTTACCCCATAGACAGCAGCCCATCAGGCTCCCCCATCCCTGGGATTCTCCAGGCAAGAACACTGGAATGGGTTGCCATTTCCTTCTCCAGTGCGTGAAAGTGAAGCCACTCAGTCATGTCCGACCCTCAGCAACCCCATGGACTGCAGCCTTCCAGGCTCCTCTGTCTATAGGATTTTCCAGGCAAGAGTACTGGAGTGGGGTGCCATTGCCTTCTGGAAGGCAAATCTTAATCTCTGGACCCCCATGGAAAGCCTGGTAGTTTCCTTTAGAATGTGGATACTTAGATCCTCTTTGTCATCTGCTCTGCCTCCTAAATTCCAGTGTTTTGGCATTGAGAAAGGTCCCTGTGACTATTTTGATAGATACCAATTTTAATTGATAGAACCAATTTTAATTGGTTCTAGTCCTAGGGCTGGGGCTTCCCAGGTGCTGCAGTGGTAAAGAATCTGCTTGCCAATGCAAGAGACACAGGTTCAATCCCTGGGTCATCGGGAAATCCCCTGGAGGAGGGCATGGCAACCCACTCCAGTATTCTTGCCTGGAGAATTCCATGGACAGAGGAGCCTTGCGAGCTACAGCCCACAGATCGCAAAGAGTCAGACACGACTTGGCAACTAAACAACAGCAACAGCAAGTGAACATTTTTGATCACTTATTTGAATGCATGGGTTTCTGATTCTTTGCAACCGTATGGACTATAGCCCACCAGGCTCCTCTGTCCATGGGGATTTCCCAGGCAAGAATACTGGAGTGGGTTGCTATTTCCTCCTCCAGGTGATATTCCTGACCCTAGGACTGAACCAGCGTCTCCTGCACTGGCAGGCGGATTCTTTACCATCTGAGCCATCATCTTGTTTCTGACTCTTTCTAAAAGGTACTTAGTTCCAGAGTTCTGCTGTTCGTCCTGTTCTCTGTCTGTCCACATGCTTTCCCCGGGCAGCCTCAATCACTGCTGGTTTTTCTCTACAGAGGCTCCTGCCTGGGGTTATCATCTGAGCAGCCAGGTCTTATAGTGATTCAGGCTTTCAAAGGAGAAGGCAATGGCACCCCACTCCAGTACTCTTGCCTGGAGAATCCCAGGGATGGGGGAGCCTGGTGGGCTGCCGTTTATGGGGTCGCACAGAGTTGGACACGACTGAAGCGACTTAGCAGCAGTAGCAGCAGGCTTTCAAAGATAGGCTTTTAATATTCTCTTCAAATAGGATTATAGCTACATCAAAAAGATAAAAAAGTGTGTATTTTTACATCAACTGTTAAATGTAAACATTGGAAATAAAACACAATTTTGATAACTTCCTTCCCCCTCCCCTCCCTCCCTCCTTTTCTCTCTTCCTCCCTTCCTTCCTTCTTCCTTTTTCTTTCTTCCTCTCTCTCTTGTTCTCTCTCTTTTCCTTCTTTACTCCTTTCCTCCATCCTTCCCTCCCTCCCTCTCTTGTTATTTTTCTCTCTCTCCCTTTCTTGCTTCCTCCCTCCCTCCCTTCTTCTATCTCTCTCTTTCTTCCTTTCTTCTTGGTGACTCACTAAAATGGAAGAGGCCCAGTATCTCTGAGAGGTTTCCGCCTGCCTCTTCCATGGGCTGCAGATTAATATATCCATGAACTGCTGCATGCTTCCACCAGGATATCCCTTGGAGGCCTCAGTGCTTCCTAAACAGAAGTCCTCCCCACCCACCCAGCTCTGCCACAGTGCCCGGATTCTCCACGTTCTGCTCATTTGACCCAGACTCCCAGGATCTCTCTGGAGATCATCTTCTCTGTTGCCCCTGCCCCATACCCCTCAACTTCCCTTTTTCCATCTCAGAAATGGTTCTTCATTCAGTTTTGTCCTCTTGGTTTCCATTGACACTAAATTTGAAGAGTAAGATATTTGACAGCATGGAGTATGAAGTAAGGATGAACAAAGTTAGTCTGTGGCTACGCTGGAGAGGACCTTGCCGAGGAGCATGCTAAACAAATGATAAAGAGAGCTTGGCTCAACGGGCAGTACAGAAGCCTTGGGCGTTGATCAGGAGGTGATGGGAAAGACGCTATTAAGACTCCGTTGGAGGGACTTTCCTGCTGGTCCAGTGGCTAAGACTCCACACTCCCAATGCAAGGGGTCTGGATTCAATCCCTGGTTGGGGAACTGGATCTCTCATACCATGAAGAAGAGTTTGCATGCTGCAACTAAATATCCCAGACCCCGTGTGCTGCAAATAAGACCTGGCACAGCCAAAGAACTAACTAAATAAATATTTTAAAAATTTTAGAATGACTCCATTGGACCCCTAGGAGCACACTCAAGTCAGAGATACTTGGGACGTTGTTGGTACCAGTGCAGGTTGGTAATGATGAGAACTTTAACTGTTCACAAGAGTACACGGGGTGGGAGATGGGAGTTAAGTGGGGAGAGGGGTCGGGGAGTTAGTCATTGACCAGAGGGTGTGATTCTGGGCACAATTTTAGAGCCTGAAGGGTTAGACCTTGACTAGTGATTATGTGGGATTGAGAGAGAATAAAGGAAGTATGGACGATTCCTTTAGGTTTTGAGCTTGCTTTAGAACACAGAGGGGTGAAAATTTCACCCCAATCTTGGGAAATTGTCAGTTATGTTTGAAGGAATCGTTTTTGGGGCAAGCTGTAAATTGCAAGAGGTGAGGCTCTAAATAAAGAAAATAGGTAATACTCTTTGAGAAGGGAACAGGGTCATTAGAAAGGTTTTAAGGAGCAAAGTGAATACTTCAGTGCATATGCATTCCAAAGGGAAGTAGTCAGGAGAAAGGGAGGGATTAAGGATCCAAGAGGAAAAAACCAATTATATGCAACAGTTTCATAACAGGAAAAAAAAAAGCAGGCAGTGTTTCCCCTCCACATTGCTAATGGGTCTTAAAGCAGCAAAGCTAACATCTTATGGAAACCACATTTCAAGGTCTATGATTGTGATTGCTCTCAGTTTATTTTTACAAAGATGCTAATTTCCATAAATAGCATGGAAGCATAAAGCAATTTCCTCTCCAAGTATTTTATGCAATTACTTTCTGGAATTTGTCAGCACTGAACAGCTCCAGCCAATGTATGCTATAAATTATTGTGGTCAAATACTCAGAAATGCATTTGTTCCCTAAGCCTTCATTTATAAATATAATAGCATGTTATGTTTAAAAAATTTTTTTTAAAAAGGAAGAATAAGTATTTTATTAATAAAAACTCATTGTTAGTATTAAAGGACTCTGAATTCCCTTCACTCTCTCTTTTGAAATTTCCATTTTTTTCTCCTGATTTAAAAGCACGAAACATACTCATAAAAAAATGTGGAAAATACAGGAAAGGACAAAGATGAATAAAATCACCTTTCATTCTGACAGCTGTTGGGATTTTGTTGAATATATTTCCAATATTCTTAGTAGTAGCGTATATATGTATCTTTTTTTATTTATTTTATATATATCTTTTAAAAAGTGATTACACTGTATTTGGATAACTTTGTAAAGATTTAACAATATAAGACATATTTCTATGTATTAGATATTTTTATATTTATCACATTATAATATTTAATGTCTTCATAATATTGCATCATTTGTGTGCTATATTTTATTAACTAATTCTTTACTGCTTATTTAAGTTCATTAGTTTTTTTGAAGTTGCAAATAATGCCGCTGTGAAAATATGTTTGCAGATCCTCTTTGCTCATATTTGTGATTATTTTCTTTGAATACATTTCTAGGAAAATGCATTTGTTGAAGCAAAATCTTGGGGTCAAAAACCAGGTGCAGTTGTAAGACCTTTGATTTATGCTATCAAATTGCTTTTCATGGGACTTCCCTGATGGTTCAGTGGCTAAGACTGTAAGCTCCCAGTGCAGGGGCCCATGTTTGATCCCTGGTCAGGGAAATAGATCCCAAATACCACAACTAAATATACCGCATGTCACAAAGAAGACTGCAGATAGCTTGTGTCACAACTAAGACTCGGCACAGCCAAATCAATAAATAATTTTTTAAAAAATTGCCTTTCAGAAAGCATCTATAAAAATGTCATCTTACTCCGCAGTAGTTGGCAGTATAAGATTTAAGGAAATCTTAGTAGTGAGAGATTCTTAAAAATACTTTAGGGCCATTTGTATTACTGCTTTTGTGTATGGTCTCTTTGAGGCATTAGAAATAGAATAAAAGATTTTATTTTCATATTTTTGCCCATTTTTCAACTAAGAATTTCTCATTAACCTGTGTGTGCCTTTTGTAGATGAAGAATATTAGTCTTTTTTACCTAATATATTGCAAATGATTTCTCTGTTGTATCATTTTTTCATTTTATTTATGTTTTTTGATGAACTGACATTTAAAATTTTCAAATTACCTACTCTAGAAGTCTCTTTCTCTTTTTAAAATATTTATTTATTCATTTGGTTGTGTTGAGACAACTGTGGCACATAGGTTCTTCCTTGCTGCTCATTGCCTCAAGTCATGTGGGGTCTTAGTTCCCCGATCAGGGATCAAACCTGGGTCCCCTGCATTGCAAGGCCAATTCTTAACCACCGGACCACCAAGGAAGTCCCAGGAGGTTTCTTGAGAATCTCACAACTGTTGAATTTTGAAAAGAAAAGAAGATGTGACTCTATAGAAAAGGAAAGAGCATCTTTAATAAGAGGAGTCAAGCAACAATGGTGTAGGGAAGCTGTTGACTAGTCTGGTTCATTCCCTGTCTCACACCTCCTGTCCTTCTGCTGTTCTTCAGCAAACAGGCGATCCTAGGACAGAAATAAGTGAATGTAGCGCAATAAGCAGCTGGGGACAGGCTTTGGGTACAGAATGAGTACTCTCGGAGATGAACTAGAAAACACACATGATTAAAAGTAAATGGTAACCAAGGACACCTGACAAACGTATCGTTAATATTTCTCAACAAGAACAGAAAAATTTCAACAACACAATCAAATAAAACTTTTCTCACTCTTTTTCTTCAGGTCTTTGTAGATCTTGGTGCTGCAGTTTTTGGCACTGGTTAGAGTATTACCGAAGACAACTTGGGGCCTGATTTTTAACCCTTGTTTGTGTCTCACTTTTATGCCATGATACGTACATGATTTCTTCCTTGCCCTAAAGTCCATATTTCTGATGTAGATAATTTTTAACCTTCATAAGCATGCACATGTGTTTCCAGAAAGGTTTTTTATTTTAGTGTGCTCTTCAAATCTGTAATGTTTTTATTTTTGCCATTTTTTTTGCTAAACTCACTTATCCTGTCATCTTAAAACGTTTACTTGTAGTTATTTTTTAAAATCGGAGTATAATTGCTTTACAATGTTGTGATAGAAAAAAAATTTTTTTTTAACTCTTGTATTGCTTCTTGAACTGTTTAAAAGCAAGATCAGATTCTTTATAATTTCTTTGGAGTAATTTATCTAGTGATACATGGTCATTGATTGCATTTTTCTTATATTTGTTTCTATTTTTAAAACTTTGTATGCATCAATCTTGTGAGGGTTCTGTTCCAACAGGGATTCTCTTTTAATGAGGCTCTGCCCCACATGTCTGTCGTCTTTTGCAGCAGACTAGCAGGCTAAGAAGAGCATGTTCTTTTCTTGGTGATGAAACAGACACATGAAAGCAAGTCCAAGAGTACAAGGTTTTCCTTATGCATTCTGCTTATGTCATTTCCGTAAAATCCCACTGCCCAAAGCAACTCATGTAGAAGACCGTCAGAGGGAAGGACAGAGCAGGTTATATGGCCAAGCCCAAAATTATTGGAGTGGGCTAGATAAAGAAGATTGGTGTATCTATACACAATGGAATACAATGGAATATTACTCAGCCACAAGAAGGATGACATAATGCCATTTTGAGAGATGTGGATGGACCTAGAGAGTTTCATACAGTGAAGTGGGTCAGAAAGAGAAAAACAAATATTGTATAATACTGCTCTTATGTGAAATCTAGAAAAATGGTACAGATTAACTTATTTGCAAAGGATAAATAGAGACACAGACACAGAAAACACACAGACATAGAGAGCATAGAGAATGTATGGACACCAGAAGGGGAGCTGGGGTGGGATGAATGGGGAGGTTGGGATTGACATATATACACTACTATGTATAAAGTAGATAACTAATGAGAACCTACTGTATACCACTGGAAAGTCTGCTTAATACTCTGTGGTGACCTAAATGGAAAGGAAATCCAAAAAAGAAGGGATATGTGTATATGTATAGCTGATTCACTTTGCTGTGCAGCAGGAACAACATTGTAAAACAACTATACTCCAATAAAAATTAATTTAGAAAGATAAAAAATAAAGCTACCTACATTATAAACCTCCCCCCCAAAAAATCCCAACAAAATTATTGGAGTGGGCAAGTATGCTCCTCCCTTAGAGATTGTCTGTATGTGTGGAATGAGGAGTGGGAGTGAATATTTTTGAATAATCTATTCTAATCTGGCAAAGCCAGGCTTTGCATTGAAGTAATATAGTACCAGAGAGCAAGCTTCAGTAGCTACACTGACACCACCGTCACAAACTAATATTCCTGAATTGGGAAGAGTCTCAGTAATGAGGAGCTGTGGCCAGGGCTCACCTCCTGACATGAAGCTAGTGGCTTTGCGTCATGAGGTAGGTGTGCCTAGTAGAGTGGGAGGCTATGACACCTCCTTCCTGTCTTGTCACTGTTGTTTAGTCGCTAAGTCGCGTCTGACTTTTTGAGCCCCATGGACCACAGCACGCCAGGCTCCTCTGTCCTCCACTATCTCCTGGAGTTTGCTCAAATGCATGTCCATTGAGTCGGTGATGATATCTAATCATTTCACGCTTTGTCGCCTCCTTCTCTTGCCTTCAGTCTTTCCCAGCATCAGGGTCTTTTCCAATGAATCAACTCATTGCATCAGGTGGCCAAAGTATTGGAGCTTCAGCGTCAGTCCTTCCAATGAATATTCAGGAATTATTTCCTTTAGGGTTGACTAGTTTGATCTCCTTGCAATCCAAGAGACTCTCAAGAGTCTTCTTCAGCACCACATTTCAAAAGCATCAGTTCTTCAGTGCTCAGCCTTCTCTGTCTCACTCATAATTTTAACTCTAGCCCTAAACTTTAGTCTGTAGCAAGTAGAAATTTAAAAATTGATTCCTCTTAATCCCCTAGTTCAGTGTTACTTCAGCTTTTTAATTGTAGCCCACAGGAAGAAGTACATTTTTTTTAAAAAACTTATTATTTTTGAGAGATTTTTAAAATTAGAATATAGTTGCTTTACAGTGTTGTGTTGGTTTCTGCTGTACAGCAAAGTGAATCAGCCATATGTATACATATATCTCCTCTTTTTTTGAATTTCCTTCCCATTTAGGTCACCACAGAGCACTGAGTAGAGTTCCCTTTTCTATACAGTAGTTCTCATTAGTTATCTATTTTATACATAGTAGTGTATTTGTGTTGGAGAAGGCAATGGCACCCCACTCCAGTACTCATGCCTGGAAAATCCCACGGACGGAGGAGCCTGGAGGGCTGCAGTCCATGGGGTCACTTGGAATCAGACACGACTAAGCGACTTCACTTTCACTTTTCACTTTCATGCATTGGAGAAGGAAATGGCAACCCACTCCAGTGTTCTTGCCTGGAGAATCCCAGGGACGAGGGAGCCTGGTGGGCTGCCATCTCTGGGGTCGCACAGAGTCGGACACGACGAAGCGACTTAGCAGCAGCAGCAGTGTATCTATGTCAGTCCCAGTCTCCCACTCCATCCCACCTCCTCTTCCTCCTTGGTGTCCATACATTTGTTCTCTATGTCTGTCAAAGTGCCTTTAACATCATGACTCAATTCATGTATATGTCTATGCATTCATATTTCTGGAACAAAAGTTTCAGAAAACAATGCTAATTCTTTCCGTGAGTGGTTCACTATGGTATTTGTCTTTTATATCCATTCCATTCCAAGTGATTCTGTGAAAAAATGGCTGGCTGAGACCCAGTGAATTTCATCGCCCATTAATGGGTCATGTTTACAGTTTGAAAAAAACAAGCAGTACCTTAGTTCACAGTCCCCATTCTAGGGTTGCTTTTGTGCGTGTTGATCTCCTCCTCTGATATTTGGCTGGAAGGAGGGGGTTGAAAAATGAGGCTCCTAGCACAGCTTGTAAATTCTGGTTGGCCATCACCTAGTGTAGCCTGCTTGCCTGGGGTGCTATGTCCCTCACTGAACCAACTATTGCCAGTGGTTTCCATTTCAAGCTACAGTTTCCAACACAGTTGATTATTAAGGTTCTTCAGAGCTATCTAGATGATCATATTCTTCTCCTCCTCTGACCTTCTACCATGATGAGTCATATTACTAGGTTTTCTAATACTGAATCCTCCTTGTGTTCCCGGCATTAACTGTACTTGGCCATAACATACTGCCTTTTTAATATTCAGCTGGATTTGGTTTGCAAATATTTTGTTGAAAAGTACTACATCTGTGTTCATAAGTAATGTTGGTTGGTGCTATATTTCCCAGGTTTTTAATATCAAAATTTTTGTTAACTTTGTAAAATGGATTGGAACATTTTCCATCATTTTTTCCTTTTCTGGATCAGTTTATATAGCACAGAAATAACCTATTCTTGGAAGGTTTGAAAGCAAAATAAATGGTAGTTTTACCTTGATAGTAAATAGGACCCAAGACCTTTTAGGGGAAGTAGTTCTTTGACAACTTTTTAAACATTTTTCTTGATGATTGGATTATTCAGGTTTTCTCCTGCTTCTTTAATCAATTTTGGTAATTTACCTTTTTCTAGAAGTCTTCCATATAAACAAAAGTCAAAAATTTTTTGGACTTCCCTGATGGTCCAGGGGCTAAGACTTTGTGCTTCCAATGAAGGGGGCTTGGGATCAATCCCTGTTCAGGGAACTAGGTCTTTCATGCCACAGCTAAAATTTTGCATACTGCAACTAAAAATCCTGCATGCTGTAAACTAAGACCTAGCACAGCCAAATAAATAAATACATATATATATATTTTTTTTTAAGTTAGAAATTTTATAGGACAGAGGAAAAGGAAGTATTATGTCATTTTTCAAACAAATTTGTAAATTATTTTGCTTTAATTTCTGATCTTTTCTTCCCCCAAGAGTATGCAGCCTGTAAAGTTTTAAGTTTTTAAATGCTCAGTTTCGAAGTGCTCCATTTTATGAATGTGGCAAGCATATTTAACAATTCATTTTTTTCTAAACTTCTGTGAATACTGGACAGTGAATTTTATTCTCTGCATTAAGTAGTGTTGTTCTCCTGTATCCCTTTTCTTTCTTTATCGGTTCTTTCTGTCTCCTCACTCCCCAAACTAATTCCTGTTTAGTTCTAGAGGGGAATGGTCTGTCTCTTTATTTCCAGCCCCCCTCCTTTGCTTTTACTGATCTTTGTCTTCAGGAACTCACCAACTCCTTGTCTAGCTGTTTTTGTTCACAGAGCTCATTCTTTCCTGAAGAGGAATAATGGTTCCAGATGTCGGCTAAGATTGAACCCTGCTTTCCTATTTTCTGATCTTGCCTCTTGGTTGCTTTTTAGTTTATTAGGATAAATAATGAAATCTTCAACATGTTTATTCACAAGTATTTTTCTTAATTACCAAGTTGTGCTTGTTCATACTCCCACTCGTGACTTAGGAGAGTGCCCTTCTCACTGTGTGTGTGTGTGTGTGTGTGTTCGTCTGATTCTTTGCAACCCCGTGGACTGTAGCCCACCAGGCTCCTCTGTCATGGGATTTCCCAGGCAAGACTAATGGAATGGATTGCCATTTCCTTCTCCAAGGGATCTTCCCTATCCAGGGATCGAACCCAAATCTCCTACATTGCGGGTAGATAATCTTTAATGCTTGAGCTAGCAAAGAAGCCCCTCTTACTGTATAGCCACCAGCATTTGATATTCCTAAACAATGTTGTCAGTTTAGTAGCAGTCCAGACGTTTTAAACTCTGTCACCATTAACATATATACACTGCTGCTCTAAGTCGCGTCAGTTGTGTCCTACTCTGTGCGACTCCATAGATGGTGGCCCACCAGGCTCCTCTGTCCCTGGGATTCTCTAGGTAAGAACACTGGAGTGGGTTGCCACTTCCTTCTCCAATGCATGAAAGTGAAACTACCATGTGTAAAATAGGTAGTGGGAAGCTGCTGTATAGCACAGGGAACTCAGCTGGGTACTCTGTGTTAACCTAGAGGGATAGGGTGGGGGTGGGTGGGAAGGAGGTCCAAGACAGAGGTGATGTGTGTATACATATAGCTGATTCACTTCATTGTATAGAAACTAACTCAACATCATAAAGCAATTATGCTCCAATAAAATAAAGAACGGTCACTCTTAAATCTAGATAGAAATGGCCACCTTGGTTATGAGAGCAGGGAATTCTGAGTGGTGGTGTTCTCATTTAAAGGTACGTGTGTTAAGCTATGTTATAAAGTGAATAAGAAATTAGTCTATAAGGAGATCAAACCAGTCAATTCTAAAGGAAATCAATCCTGAATAGTCATTGGAAGAACTATTGCTGAAGGTAAAGCTCCAATACTTTGGCCACCTGCTTCCAAAAGCTGACTCATTAGAAAAGACCCTGATGCTGCAAAAGATTGAGGGCAGGAGGAGAAGAGGGTGGCAGAGGGTGAGATGGTTAGATAGCATCACTGACTCAGTGGACATGAATTTGAGCAAACTCCAGGAGATAGTGGAGGACAGAGGAGCCTGGTGTGCTGCAGTCCATGGAGTCACAAAGAGTCGGACTCGACTAAGGACTGAACAACAACAACTATAAGTTATGAAAAGAGAGACTTATACATATTAGAGTCCCAAAATAAGGCACCAGTCAGGGAGAGGGATGAAATTATAAGCAAGACTTGGTGCTCAGTGAAATCTGGGGGCCAAGACTCTAGGAGAGTTTGGAAAGGAGAAAGCCCTGGGGTACAGGCAGGGACTGTGAAGACTTCTTTTCCTGCTTGGTTTGGTTCTCTGGGAATGCCTAGGGCATGACTGTCCCCTTGCTGGGATGGAAGGTGGAAGCCAGCGGTGGGGAGGGGCCAGACTGGATGCATGGGGGCATGACCACCCTTCTGGAGAAAGGGTTGTTCATTTGCTGGTGATTATTGTAGTCAACCTTCACTGAAGCTGAAACAGAAGAGAAGCAGGAATTGTTGGAATGGGCAGAGGGAAGCGGGTCCAGTGCCCTGAAGCTGTTAAAGTGAAATTCCTTTCAGTGCAAACACTTCATACTGAGAACGTGGAGCTTCTTTTCCATGCAGTGGTGGTTGGTAGGACACCAGGATATATATGGAATATGCTTACTCCCTACCTCTGTGGCTGTCTGAGGGCGGCAGGCCCTCCCAGGACCCCAGCCAGTCCTTTGCCTCCCTCCTCAGGACAGGCTTGGTGGCCTGACATCTTGGAGGAAACCTAGGGCTCCAGACTGACCTGCAAGCCCTCCACCCGGTCCTTGGGAGGTCCGGCATGTGGCAGGCATCTGTGGTCATAGCTCTGGGAGGAGGGGCACTGGGGCTGCTCACGCTGTAAACACTTTCTGGGATGTGTTAGCAGCTCCCCTCATCAGAGCCGGGAAAGCATTTGGTGCATGGAGCAGGGAAGGAACGCATGGAGTGGCCAGGGGCTGTGCTCTGACGGGCTCTGTGCAGCCCCTGATGCAGGGAGGCCATTTGCCTGGGTGATGCCCACTCTGCATCTGGCTGATTCCTTGTGGATCCTTAGAAGGTTCTTAGCAACCAGACACTTTAAAAATAATTTTTTTCATTTTTTGGGGCGCACTTTTCGGCATTTGGGCTCTTAGTTCCCTAACCAGGGATCAAACTCCCCTACAGTGGAAGCTCCAAGTCTTAACCACTTGACTTCCAGGGAATTTCCCCAGACACTTTTTTATTTTTTGCTGCTGGTTTTCTAGTTTGTTTTTATTTATGAACATTTTTATTGGAATATAGTTTCTTTGCAATGTTGTGTTAGTGTCTGCTGTACAGCAAAATGAATCAGTGATATGTTTACCTATATCCACTTTTTTTTTAGATTTCCTTTACACTTAGGTCACCACAGAGTGTTGAGTAGAGGTCCCTGTGCTGTACTGCAGGTTCTCATTAAAATCTATTTTATACATAGTAGTGTATATATGTCAATCCCAATCTCCCATTTCATCCCCCTTGACATCCATAAGTTTGTTCTCTATATTTGTGACTCTATTTCTGCTTTGCAAATAAGGTCATTTATACCGTTTTTCTAGATTCCACATATATGCATTAATATACAATATTTGCTTTTCTCTTTCTGACTTACTTCACTCTGTAGGACAGGCTCTAGGTCCATCCACATCCCTGCAAATGACACTATGTCGTTCCTTTTTATGCCTGAGTAATATTCCATTGCATATAGGTACCACATCTTCTTTACCCATTCCTCTGTTGATGGACATATAGGAGCAACCAGACACTCTGAAAGACTGAGGACGAGGGTTGGGAAACAGCCCAATCCATGCTAGGGAGTGAACTGCTGCTGCTGCTGCTAAGTTGCTTCAGTCGTGTCCGACTCTGTGTGACCCCATAGACGGCAGCCCACCAGGTTCCCCCATCCCTGGGATTCTCCAGGCAAGAACGCTGGAGTGGATTGCCATTATTTATTTATTTTGTAGTTAATTGATTAAAGTGTCTAATAGGCACATACACATATATGTACACAGACAGAGCAGTACATATTACATGCGGATATAACCCTTCATCTTTCTACGGTGGGACTCTGGTGAATCCCTCAAGTGTGACAGGCCACACGTCTCTGTCCTTTTGGCCTCACTGCTGATTTGCTCCTGTATTGTCAGTTGATATTCTCTGATGCCCATCCCAGGACACAAGGTGTATCAAGGGAGGTTTGGCTCCCAAGGTTCTTCCTTGCCAGCACAGACAGATGTTGAGTTTTTTTCCACTTCAGCAGTTATCAGAGGAAGCTTGTCTTTCAAAAGACACATGGAGGAACCTCCCTGGTGGTCCAGTGGCTAAAACTGTGCTCCCACTGCAGGGGGCCTGGGTTTGATCCCTGGTCATGGAACTAGATCCTGCATGCCGCAACTAAAGATCTTGCAAGCTGCAGCTAAGACCCAGCATAGCCACATACACAAATAAATATTAAAAAACAGACCCATGGCACATAGGACATATGCACGTGCTAAGTTGATTCAATCGTGTACAACTATTTGTAACCCCATAGTCCACAGCCCGCTAGGTTCCTCTGTCCATGAAATTCTCTAGGCGTGAATACTGGAGTGTATTGCTGTGTCCTCCTCCAGGGGATCTCTCCAACCCAGGGGTCCAACCCACGTCTCCTGCATTGGCAGGCAGGTTCTCTACTGCTAGGGCCACCTGGGAAGCTTTTTTAAACTGTCATGTGGAAATACTTGCTGAGCTCAGAGCTTTGTTTGTAATTTAAGATTGTGAGATTAGCGCATAATTCTGAGATTCAAAGAATGAATCCATTGACTGACAATCCCTGAGGTCAAGATAGAAAGTCATCTTAATGAAAAACTAGTATAAGACTCGGAGAAGGCAATGGCACCCCACTCCAGTACTCTTGCCTGGCAAATCCCATGGACAGAGGAGCCTGGTAGGCTGCAGTCCATGGGGTCACTAGGAGTAGGACATGACTGAGCGACTTCCCTTTCACTTTTCACTTTCATGCATTGGAGAGGGAAATGGCAACCCACTCCAGTGTTCTTGCCTGGAGGATCTCAGGGACAGGGAATCCTGGTGGGCTGCTGTCTATGGGGTCACACAGAGTTGGACATGACTGAAGCGACTTAGCAGCAGCAGCAGTTAAGACTAGAGTTGACAGTAAAAGTGCAAATGGAGCCCTAATATGTGTTCAGTATTTATAATTCATAGATTCTATTTTTGTTGATAGTAAGGTGAATTTTGCTTCCCAGGTGGTGCTAATGGTAAAGAACACACCTGCTGATGCAAGACAAAAGAGACATGGGTTCGATCCCTGGGTCGGGAATATCTCCTGGAGGAGGGCACAGCAACCCACTCCAGTATTCTTGCCTGGAGAATCCCAAGGACAGAGGAGCCTGGTGGGCTACCATCCACAGGGTCACAAACAGCTGGACAGTACTGAAATGACTTAGCATACACACACACGCAATGTGAATTTATGTACAGGAGTTTTACTTTATTTCAGTTTAGTTCAGTTGCTCAGTCATGTCTGACTCTTTGCGACCCCATGAATCGCAGCATGCCAGGCCTCCCTGTCCATCACCAGCTCCTGGAGTCTACCCAAACCCATGTTCATTGAGTCAGTGGTACCATCCAGCCATCTCATCCTCTCTTGGCCCCTTCTCCTCCTGCCTCCAATCCTTCCCAGCAATAGGGTCTTTTCCAATGAGTCAACTCTTTGCATGAGGTGGCCAAAGTATTGGAGTTTCCACTTCAACATCAATCTGTCCAATGAACACTCAGGACTGATCTCCTTTAGGATGGACTGGTTGGATCTCCTTGCAGTCCAAGGGACTCTCAAGAGTCTTCTCCAACACCACAGTTCAAAAGCATCAGTTCTTCAGTGCTCAGCCTTCTTCACAGTCCAACTCTCACATCCATACATGACCACTGGAAAAACCATAGCCTTGACTAGATGGACGTTTGTTGGCAAAGTAATGTCTCTGCTTTTCAATATGCTATCTAGGTTGGTCATAACTTTCCTTCCAAGGAGTAAGCGTCTTTTAATTTCATGGCCGCAATCACCATCTGCACTGATTTTGGAGCCCCCAAAAGGTAAAGTCTGACACTGTTTCCACTGTTTCCCCATCTATTTCTCATGAAGTGATGGGACCAGATGCCATGGTCTTCGTTTTCTGAATGTTGAGCTTTAAGCCAACTTTTTCACTCTCCTCTTTCACTTTCACCAGGAGGCTTTTTAGTTCCTCTTCACTTTCTGCCATAAGGGTGGTGTCATCTGCATATCTGATGTTATTGATATTTCTCCCAGCAATCTTGATTCCAGCTTGNATCTTCGTTTTCTGAATGTTGAGCTTTAAGCCAACTTTTTCACTCTCCTCTTTCACTTTCACCAGGAGGCTTTTTAGTTCCTCTTCACTTTCTGCCATAAGGGTGGTGTCATCTGCATATCTGATGTTATTGATATTTCTCCCAGCAATCTTGATTCCAGCTTGTACTTCTTCCAGCCCAGTGTTTCTCATGATGTATTCTGCATATAAGTTAAACAAGCAGGGTGACAATATGCAGCCTTAATGTACTCCTTTTCCTATTTGGAACCAGTCTGTTGTTCCATGTCCAGTTCTAACTGTTGCTTCCTGACCTGCATACAGGTATTGCTGAAGCCTGGCTTGGAGAATTTTGAGCATTACTTTACTAGCATGTGAGATGAGTGCAATTGTGTGGTAGTTTGAGCATTCTTTGGCATTGCCTTTCTTTGGGATTGGAATGAAAACTGACCTGTTCCAGTCCTGTGGCCATTGCTGAGTTTTCCAAATGCGCTGGCATATCAAGTGCAGCACTTTCATGGCATCATGTTTCAGGATTTGAAATAGCTCCACTGGAATTCCATCACCTCCACTAGCTTTGCTTATAGTGATGCTTTCTAAGGCCCACTTGACTCACATTCCAGGATGTCTGGCTCTAGTTGAGTGATCACACAATCATGATTATCTGGTTCATGAAGATCTTTTTTGTACAAGTTCTATGTATTCTTGCCACCTCTTCTTAATATCTTCTGCTTCTGTTAGGTCCATACTGTTTCTGTCCTTTATCGAGCACATCTTTGCATGAAATCTTCCCTTGGTATCTCTAATTTTCTTGAAGAGATGTCTAGTTTTTCCCATTCTGTTGTTTTCCTTTATTTCTTTGCATTGATCACTGAGGAAGGCTTTTTTTTTTTAATCTCTCCTTGCTATTCTTTGGAACTCTGCATTCAGATGGGAATATCTTTCCTTTTCTCCTTTGCTTTTTGCTTCTCTTATTTTCACAGGTATTTGTAAGGCCTCCTCAGACAGCCATTTTGCTTTTTTGCATTCTTTTCCATGGGGATGTTCTTAATCCCTGTCTCCTGTACAATGTCATGAACCTCCATCCATAGTTCAGCAGGCACTCTGTCTATCAGACCTAGTCCCTTAAATCTATTTTTCACTTCCACTGAATAATCGTAAGGGATTTGATTTAGGTCATACCTGAATGGTCTAGTGGTTTTCCCTACTTTCTTCAATTTTGGAATTTTAGAATTCCTTTTATGGGCTATGTGGTTCAGAAATGCTTTTCTCCTGGTCTGTAGCTTGATTTTTTTTTTTTTTTTTGGCTGTACTGGGTCTTTGTACTGCCGTACTGGCTGTACTGCAGTTCCCGGTGTTCTTTCATTGTGGTGTGAGGGCTCCTGAGCCCAATGGCTCAGTAGTTGCTGCTTGCAGGCTTGGTATTCCCATGACATATGGGATCTTAGTTCCCTCACCAGATATCAAACCTCCATCCCCTACATTACAAGGAGGATTTGTAACCACTGCACCACCAGGGTAGTCCCTAGGTTTTTTAACCCCTTCTTATAGTCATTTGCAGAATGAAAGTTTTAAATTTTGATAAAGCCCAGCTTATCATTTTTTTCATTTGTGGATGCTGGTGTTGGGTGTCATGCTAAGAACTCTATGCTAGGTCCTGAAAATTTTCTCCTGTAGTTTCTTCTGAAAGTTTTATAGTTTCACAGTTAAGTTTGTGATCCATTTTGAATTGTTTTTTTTGTATAAGGTGAAAGGTTCAGGTCAAGATTCACTTTTGCCTGTGGATGTCCAATTCTTTGAGGATTAGAGTGAGACTGTCCTTCTTCCACTGAATTACTTTTTTTCCTTTGTCAAAAATTAACCAGGAGTATTTCCATGGGTCTATTTCTAGACTCTATTATTTAAGAAAAAAAATTAAAATATTTAATGTGTGGCCTTATCATAGTGGTGGCTTCTCTTTTTGTGGAGCACAGGCTCTAGGTGGATTGGTTCAGTAGTTGTGATTCACGTGTTTTAGAGCAAGGGCTCAGAGTTGTCTTATTGGCATGTAGTTAGTCTAGGATCTTAGTTCTTGGACCAAGTATTGAACCTATATCCCCTGCATTCAGTTCAGTCACTCAATTGTGTCCAACTCTTTGTGACCCCATGGAATGCACCACGCCAAGCTTCCCTGTCCATCACCAACTCCCGGAGCTTGCTCAAACTCATGTCCATCCAGTTGCTGATGCCATCCAACCATCTCATCCTCTGTCCTTCTCCTCATCCCTATCTCCTCCTGCCCTCAATCTTTCCTAGCATCAGGGTATTTTCCAGTGAGTCAGTTCTTCGCATCAGATGGCCAAAGTATTGGAGTTTTAGCTTCAGCATCAGTCCTTCTAATGAATATTCAGGACTGATTTCCTTTAGGATTGACTAGTTTGGTCTCCTTGCAGTCCAAGGGACTCTCAAGCGTCTTCTCCAACACTACAGTTCAAAAGCATCAATTATTCAACACTCAGCTTTTTTATAGTCCAATGCTCATATTCATACATGACTACTGGGAAAACCATAGTTTTTACTAGATTTACCTTTGTTGGCAAAGTAATGTCTTTGCTTTTTAATATGCTGTCTAGATTGGTCATAGCTTTCCTTCCAAGGAGCAAGTGTCTTTTAATTTCTGGCTAAAGTCATCATCTGCAATGACTTTGGAGCCCAGGAAAATAAAGTCTGTCACTGTTTTCCCATCTATTTGCCATGAAGTGATGGGACTAGATGCCATGATCTTAGTTTTCAGAATGTTGAGTTATAAGCCAACTTTTTCCTGTTCCTCTTTCACTTTCATCATGAGACTCTTTAGTTCTTCTTGACTTTCTGCCGTAAGGGTGGTGTCATCTGTGTATCTGAGGTTATTGATATTTTTCCCGGCAATCTTGGTTCCAGCTTGTGCTTCAATCTGCCTGGCATTTCACATGATGTACTACTCTGCATATAAGTTAACTAAGCAGGGTGACAGTATATAGCCTTGACGTACCCCTTTTGCGATTTGGAACCAGTCTGTTGTTCCATGCCCGGTTCTAACTGTTACTTCTTGACCTGCACATAGATTTCTCAGGAGGCAGGTCAGGTGGTCTGGTATTCCCATCTCTTTAAGAATTTTCCTCAGTTTGTTGTGATCCACACAGTCAAAGGCTTTGGCATAGTCAATAAAGCAGAAATAGATGTTTTTTTCTGGAATTCTCTTGCTTTTTTGATGATCCATCGGATGTTGGCAATTTGATCCCTGGTTCCTTTGCCTTTTCTAAATCTAGCTTGAACACCTGGAATTTCATGGTTCAGGTCCTGTTGAGGCCTGGCTTGGAGGATTTTGAGCATTGCTTTACTAGCGTGTGAGATGAGGGCAACTGTGTGGTAGTTTGAACATTCTTTGGCATTGCCTTTCTTTGGGATTGGAATGAAAACTGACCTTTTCCAGTCCTGTGGCCACTGCTGAATTTTCCAAATTTTATGGCATGTTGAGTACAGCACTTTCACAGCATCATATTTTAGGATTTGAAATAGCTCCCCTAGAATTCCATCACCTCTACTAGCTTTGTTCATAGTGATGCTTCCTAAGGCCTTCTTGACTTCACACTCCAGGATGTCTGGCTCTAGGTGGGTGATCACGCCATCATGGTTATTTGGGTCATGAAGATCTTTTTTGACAGTTCTTTGGTGTATTCTTTCCACTTCTTCTTAATATCTTCTGCTTCTGTTAGGTCCATACCATTTCTGTCCTTTATCGAGCCCATCTTTGCATGAAATGTTCCCTTGGTAGCTCTAATTTCCCTGCATTGGCAGGCAGCCTTTAACCATTAGGCCATGAGGGAAGTTACCAGACTCTTTATTTTGTTCTATTGTTTTATGTGTTTATCCCTCCTCCAGTACCATGCCATCTTTATTATTTTTTCTATATGGTAAGTATTAAAATTATATATAATCATTCCTCTCACTTTACTCTTCTTTATCAAAATTATTTTTGCTATTTTTTTGCATTTTCATATAAACTATTGAATAAGCTTGACTATATTATACAGAAAATCTTGCTGGAATTTTGATAGGAATTGTGTTAAACCTGTTGGTTGGTTTGGGGAGGATTAACATCTTTACTAAGCTGAGTCTTCCAATGAACATGAGCACAGTCTGTTTCTTTAGTATTTAGGTCTATTGGCTTCTTTCATAAGCGTTTTGTTAAATTCTGAACAATGTCTTTTGTATGTGTACCTAAATATTTCATTTTTTGGAGTGATTATAAATGGTGTTGGGCTTTTCATTTTATTATCCACATGTTATTTGCTAAAACACAGAAATGCAGTAGAACTCTGGGTGTTGCTTTGGGCTTCCCTGATAGTTCAGTTTGTTAAAGAATCTGCCTGCAATGCAGGAGACCAAGGTTTTATTCCTGGGTCAGGAAGATCAGCTGGAGAAGGGATAGGCTACCCACTCCAGTATTCTTGGGCTTCCCTTGTGGCTCAGCTGGTAAAGAATCTGGCTGCAATGCAGGGGACCTGGGTTCCATTCCTGGTTTTGGAAGAGCCCCTGGAGAAGGGAAAGGCCACCCACTCTAGTATTCTGGCCTAGAGAATTCCATGGACTGTATAGTCCATAGGAGTGATTATAAATGGTGTTGGGCTTTTCATTTTATTATCCACATGTTATTTGCTAAAACACAGAAATGCAGTAGAACTCTGGGTGTTGCTTTGGGCTTCCCTGATAGTTCAGTTTGTTAAAGAATCTGCCTGCAATGCAGGAGACCAAGGTTTTATTCCTGGGTCAGGAAGATCAGCTGGAGAAGGGATAGGCTACCCACTCCAGTATTCTTGGGCTTCCCTTGTGGCTCAGCTGGTAAAGAGTCTGGCTGCAATGCAGGGGACCTGGGTTCCATTCCTGGTTTTGGAAGAGCCCCTGGAGAAGGGAAAGGCCACCCACTCTAGTATTCTGGCCTAGAGAATTCCATGGACTGTATAGTCCATGAGGTTGCAAAGAGTCGGACACAAGTGAGCAACTTTCACTTTCACTTTGTAACCTTTCTAAAGTGAAAGTGGACGTCGCTCAGTCATGTTTGACTTCATGACCCCATGGACTATACAGTCCATGGAATTCTCCAGGCCAGAATACTGGCTGGGTAGCTGTTCCCTTCTCCAGGGGATCTTCCCAACCCGGAGATCAAACCCAGGTCTCCCACATTGCAGACGGATTCTTTGCCAGATGAGCCACAATATTAGTTTTAGGAGTTTTTTGGTAGGTTCCTTGGGATTTTCAATGTAGACAATGTGGCCTAAAATTAAGGCCCAGTATTATGTGCTGCCTTGATATCTGGTGAACCCACGAGGGCCTTGAGTGTGTATCTGACAGTTCCCCTCCCCACTCTCCCCATGGATATGGTCTCCTAGGCATACAACCTCCCTTATCTAAGTATCAAGACAAAGATCCTGCTTAAAACGGAGTGGTGGGTTTCTGTTCCCTGCCGCCTGCAGAGTTACTCAAACAAGCCAGTCATATCCCCCTGAGAGAGCCAGAGGTCACCTCACACTCTGAATACTACAAAGCCTGTCCCTTGTCCCTGCTTGTTTATTTTGTCCTGGGTGAGACCACGATGGGGTCCTGTATGGCATGTGCTGATCTTCCCAGGTGGTACTAGTGATAAAGAATCTGCCTGCCAGTGCAGGAGCTTACGTAAGAGACAGGGGTCAGATCCCTGAGTAGGGAAGATTGCCTGGAGGAGGGCATGGCAACCCACTCCAATATTTCTTGCCTGGAGAATTCCATGGACAGAGGAGCCTGGTGGGTTATAGTCCACAGTGTAGCAAAGAGTCAGACACAACTGACGCGACTTAGCATGCAGGCACGCATGCATGGGCTGTTGTCTCGGCTCCTCCCTTGGACTGTGAGTACATGGGATTAATAAACTGTTGTCTGTTTCATCTGTCTAATGCCATGTCTAATGCCTTTACCAGTAAGGTGGGAATCCCTTCGACATGAATAAGGAGACTAGGAAGTGATTAAACAGACAATCACATCATCTATAAATAAGATTTTATTTCTTCCATTTTAATCTGTATGCCTTTGTTTTCTTTTCTTGCCTTATTACACTGGCTATCACTTCCAATTATAGCCAGAGAGTGGACATTCTACCTTACTCCCATATCAGGGAGAAAACATTTAGTCTTTCATCAGTAAGTATGACATTGTCTGTAGATTATTGTTCTTTATTAAGCTGAGGAAGTTCTCTATTTTGGGTTTGCTAAGAATTTTTATCATGAATAAGTGCTTAATTTTGTCAAATGCCTTTTTCTTTATCAGTTGATAAGATCTTGTGACTCATCTTTTTTACCCTCTTGATTTGATACATTATACTGTTTGATTTTCAAATAAAAACAGCATTGCATTCTTAGAATAAACCACAGTTGGTCATGGTGTATCATTCGGTGTATACTGATGAATTTTATTTGTTCATATTTTGTTTGAGGATTTTTGCATCTAACTTCATGAGACTTAGTCACCTGTACTTTCTTCTTTTTGTACTCTTTATCTGATTTTGATATCAAGGTAATACTGTCTTCATAAAATGAGTTGTGGAGTGTTTCCTCCTCTTTTCTGGAACAGATTGTATAGGATTGGTGTTAATTCTTTAAATGGTACAATTCTCCAGTGAAAGAAACCATGTGATCCTAGAGTTTTCATATTGGACAAGCTTTAAACTATGAACTCAATTTCCTTAATAGTGATAGCACTCTTTAATTATCTTTTTTATGTTGGGAGAATTTTGGTTGTTTCTGTTTTTCAAGGAATTGGCCTATTTCATCAAAATTGTTGAATTTATGCATATGGAGTTGTTTTCCCTAATTATCCTTCTAATAACTGCAGTATCTGTAGGGATACCCTGTTTCATTCCTAATATTGGTAGTTTCTTCAATTCAGTTCAGTTCAGTTCAGTCACTTGTGACCCCATGAGTCACAGCATGCCTGTCCATGACCAACTCCTGGAGTTTACCCAAACTCATGTCCATTGAGTCAGTGATGCCATGCAGCCATCTTGTCCTCTGTCGTCCCCTTCTCCTCCTGCCTCCAATCCCTCCCAGCATCACAGTCTTTTCCAATGAGTCAACTCTTTGCATGAGGTGGCCAAAGTACTAGAGTTTCAGCTTCAGCATCAGCCCTTCCAAGAACACCCAGGACTGATCTCCTTTAGGATGGACTGATTGGATCTCCTTGCAGTCCAAGGGACTCTCAAGAGTCTTCTCCAACACCACAGTTCAAAAGCATCAATTCTTCGGTGCTCAGCCTTCTTCACAGTCCAACTCTCACATCCATACATGACCACAGGAAAAACCATAGCCTTGACTAGGCGGACCTTTGTTGGCAAAGTAATGTCTCTGCTTTTCAATATGCTATCTAGGTTGGTCATAACTGTCCTTCCAAGGAGTAAGTGTCTTTTAATTTCATGGCTGCAGTCACCATCTGCAGTGATTTTGGAGCCCCCAGATATAAAGTTTGACACTGTTTCCACTGTTTCCCCATCTATTTCCCATCCATTTCGCATTGCAAGGCGGATGCTTTACCAGCTGAGCCACAAGGGAAGCCCATTGGTCGTTTGTATCATATCTTTATTCTTCATCAGTCTTGATTTTTTTCTCTGTCAATTTATTGTTTTGTTGATGCATATTGTTGACCTTTTCAAATTGTCAGGTTTTTCTTTCATTGATTTCTTCTGCTGCTTTTCTGTTTTCTGTTTCCGTGGTTTGTGCTCTTTATTATTTTCTTTCTTCTGGTTGCCTTGGATTTTTTCCTCTTTGTTTTTTATTTTCTTGGAGTGGAATTAGATCATTAATTTGAGATCTTTTCCTTTTTTTAATGTAACCATTTAGTGCTATAAATTTTTCTTTCTGTAAGTTGTTTTGCCATATTCCACAAAATTTGATACGTTTTAATTTAATTCATTTTTTGAATTTTTCTGTTTCCTTTGAGCAGTTCTCTCTGACCCATGAATTATTTAGAAATATGTTATTTAGTTTCTATTTGGAGAATTTCCTATTACCTTTTTGTTACTGATTTCTAGCTCAATTCCATTATGGCCAGAGAATACACTGTATGATTCCAATTATTTTAAATTTGTTGAGGTTTGTTTCATGTCCAAAAATATGGTCTATTTTAGTGAATGTTCCATGGGCACTTGAAAAGAATGTATTTCTGCTATTGTTGGGTAAAGTGTTCTTTAAAGGTCAATTAAATTTTGCTGATTGACAGTGTTGTCTAGTTCTTTTGCAGCATTGTTGACTTTCTATCTAGTTATCAATCAATTGCTGACATGGGGTGTTACAACTCTAATTGTAAATTTGCATATTTTTCCTTTCAATTTTATCAGTGTTTGCTTTAAGTATTTTAGAGCTCTATTGTTTGTTGCATACACATTTAGTGTGCCTATATTTCCTTGGTGGAATGTTGCTCTGTGGAAATTTTCTTTGCTTTGAAGTTTATGTCTTTTAATGTAGCCACTCCTTTAAAGAAATAACTATTAAATATGCTATTAGCATAATATATTTTTATTTTACTTTAATATTTTTTTATGTTCAGCCTGTCTATATAATTATATCTGCAGTGATTTCTTATAGCGAGCATATAATTGAGTTGTGTATACTTTTGTTTAATCCACTCAGCCAGTCTCTATCTGGTATACAGTGTATTTCAACCATTTAAAGTGACTATTGATATGTTTTAATTATATGTTATATGCTGCTGCTGCTGCTGCTAAGCTGCTTCAGTTGTGTCCGACTCTGTGCGACCCCATAGGCGGCAGCCCACCAGGCTCCCTCGTCCTTGGGATTCTCCAGGCAAGAACACTGGAGTGGGTTGCCATTTCCTTCTCCAACGCATGAAAGTGAAATGTGAAAGTGAAGTTGCTCAGTCGTGTCCGACCCTCAGCGACCCCATGGACTGCAGCCCTCCAGGCTCCTCCATCCATGGGATTTGCCAGGCAAGAGTGCTGGAGTGGGGTGCCACTGTCTTCTCCTAATTATAAATATATATTATTGCTGTTATAACTGTATATTTGCAGGGTTTATTTATTTATTATTTAAAAATGTTTATTTATTTATTTGATTGAACCAGGTGTTAGTTGCAGCATGGGGGATCTTTGTGTGTGTGTGTGTGTCCTGCAGAATCTTTAGTTGTGGTGTGTGGACTCTTAGTTGTGACCTGTGGGATATAGTTCCTGACCAGGGATCAAACCCAGGACCCCAACATTTCGAGTACCAAGTCTTAGCTACTGGACCACCAGGGAAGTCCCTATTTTAGGGTTTTAGCTTGCCATTTTATGTTTCGTTTCTCTGTCTCTTATTCCTGTGGTTCCCTTTTATTGCCTTCCTGTGGTCTTCTTGAAAATTTTTTAGAATTACATGTTGATTTATCTGTAAAGGTTTTGAATCTTTCTCTTTCCCTTAACCTTCTTATGGTGGTGCTATCTTATCACAGACACTATGTGAAGTGTCAGAACTTTACCTTAATTTAGGTTTTACCTTTTCCTGTTTTTAATATGGTAATTATCTTAATTGTGTTCTTTTCATACATTGAGCACCACATCAGATGATATAATTTTTTGTTTCAACTATCAAATGTAGTTTTTAATAAAGCTCATGGAGGACTTCCCTGGCGGTTCAGTGGTTGGGTTTGCCTGCCAGTGCAGGGGTCATGGGTTTGATCTCTGGTGTGGGAAGATACCATATGCCCTAGGGCAGCTAGGCCCCTGTGCCACAGTTACTGAGCCTGCACTCTAGAGCCTGTGGTCCACAGGGAGAAGCCTGCTCACTGCAATGAAGAGTAGTCTCTGCTGTCTGCAAGTAGAGAAAGCTTGTGCACATCAATGAAGACCCAGTGCAGCCAAAAATAGTAAATAAAAATTTTTTTTTATAAGTTCATGAAGACAAGGGCATTCTTTACCCTATTTTTACCCATTACATTGTTCTTTCTTCCTTCTTGGAGTTTCAGATCTTCTGTTTTAATTTACCATCTTTCAAATATCTTTTAAAAAGTAATTAATTTAAATTTAAATTTGAAAGAATAATTTTAAAAAGAATATAATAAAAATAATTTTGGCGACACTGGGTCTTCATTGTTGATCATGGACTTTCTCTAATTGTGATGAGCAGGGCTACTCTTTGTAATGGCACGTGGACTTCTCATTGTGGTGGCTTCTCTTGTTGCAGAGCACAGGCTCTAGTGCGCTCAGGCTTCAGGGTTGCAGCACATGGGGTCAGCAGTTGCGATGCATGGCATATGGGCTCTAGAGTGCAGGCTCAGTAGTTGCGATGCATGGGCTTAGATGCTGCATGGTGTATGGGATGTTCCTGGATCAGGGATCGAACCTGTGTTCCCTGCATTGGCAGGTGGATTCTTATCCACTGCACCACCAAAGAAGTCCTGCCTTTTTTTTAGAGTATTTATTTTATCATTTCTTTAAAGGTAGATCTTCTGGTGATAATTCTTAGTCTTCCTTCTTCTGAGAATGTCTGGATTTCCCCTTTATTCCTGAAGGGTATTTTTGCTGGGCATAGAGTTCTGGTCCAAATGTTTTTTTTTTTTTTTTAATTTCAGCACTTGAAATGTCTGCTACTTTTTTCTGGCTTCTTTGGTTTAAGATGAGAAATCCACTACCCATTTTAATTGCTGTTCCCCTATAGGTAGTGTTTATTTGTCCGTTGATTTCAGATGTTTGATTATGGTATTTTGTGTGTATGTGTGTGTGTTTCTTTGATGTTATTCTTTTTAAGGATTCAGCCTCTTGAATCTTTGGTTTTATGGTTTTCCCTGAATTGGTAGAATTTCGGCCATTATTTCTTCAAATATATTTTTTTAACCCTATGCTATATCTTTTTTCCTTTTTATACTCTGATAACATAAATTTTATATCTTTTGTTATTATATGATGGTTCCTTGATGCTCTGTTAATTTTATCTTCAAAATATGTTCTCTCTGTTGTTTAGATTAAATAGTTTCCCTTGCTCTTTTTCATTTTTACTCATCTCTCATCTTAGTATTCTAAAACACTACATCCAGTTTATTTTCTGTAATTTCTGTTCTTTTCTCCTTTCAATGCATTAAGATTGTTTCCTTGTTTTTATTAACACCAGCTTCCCTTTCATTTAAAACTATTGTCTTATCAACTCATCTTTTATATCTTGTTTCTCAAAGTCCAAGATCACTTTTGTTTTCTTAAGTATTCACAGCAAATGCTACCTAAAGTTTAGATTCCTAGAGTAAACTTTGTTTCCAAGATGTTACCTCTTGCATGTTCTGTTACTGTTGTTTAATGCTGCAGATGCTTGTAGTTTCCAAATTGGTTTTAATCTGTTCACATGTCCTTGAATGGGTGTTTGCAATGGCCCCATCACCTTTTGATTATTCCCAAAACTAGTAGGCAGATTTTTCCTGGCATCAGTCAGGATAGGCTAGATCCTCTGCAGTAACCTTCAAAAAGATCTCAGCAGCATAATACACAGAGGGCTTTTTCTCACTCGTTTGTATATCTATCACATTTCTTCTCAGTGCTGTGGCCATCTAAAACATTGCTGATTGCCATTTCTGTGGAGAATAGGAAATGTGACAAGTTGAGCGCTGGTTCTCTAAATTTTCTGGATGGAAGTGACACATAGCACTCACATTTTGTTAGGTGTTTGTTGCTTTGTTAGCCAAAGCAAGTGACATGGCCATGCCTAACTTCAAAGGGTTAGGGTCATGCACTCGTACCATGGGCCCAAGAAGAGAACTGGAAATATATAGTGAACAGTAGTAACGGCTACCAGAGGCTCCTTGATGGTCTGTTTGTATAGCCTAGAAATCTGTCTTTAAGATGGTCAGGAATAGATCTGGGATTAGTTAAGCAAGTACCTACCAGCCATACCTACCTACCTGGCCAAATCAGTAATTATGGCTGCCATCTGATTGGTTGGTACCTATGTTTTAACAATCATTAAATACTTCAAATATAATTCTTGGGACTTGCCTGGTGGCCCAGTGGTTCAAATGGAAAAGACTTCACCTTCCTGTGCAGGGGGTGTTGGTTGAGGAGCTAAGATCCCATTTGCCTTGCAGCAGCAAAATAAAACAGAAACAATATTGTAACGAATTCAATAAAGACTTAAAAAATGGTCAACATCAAAAGAATCTTAAAAAATATCATTTTTGATCATATAGTTTTTTTTTTAATTGCAACTTGATTCATCTCACATCCTAAAGGACTAGTTGTAGGAGCTGGGGTCATAGCTCTGTCTGCATACTTATTTAATGTGGCTCCTCTCCCAACCGCCTTTGACTGCTATTGGTCCCTGGTAAGAGAGTGACTTCAAGTGAAGCTCTTTCTGTGCTTTGTCATGGTCTCCAGCTGTACCACTTTCTTAAGAATGAATATTTAAAAATCTGCCCTTGGTGACTTTTTCTTTATTGGATCCCACCTATACTTGACGTAACAACAACAACAACAACAACAACAACAAAATCCTTAAGGGACTTCCCTGGTGGTCCAGGGGTTAAAAATCCACCTTGCAATGCAGGGGATGTGGGCTTGATCCCTGGTTGGGGAACTAAGATCTCACATGCCACAGAGCAACTAAGATTGCATGCCACAACTACTGAGCCAACACACCACAACTACAGAGTCTGTGTGCCATAACCAAAGATCTGCACGATGCAACCAAGATCTCACATGCCACTGCTAAGACCGGATGCAGCCAGATACATAAATAAATGCTGTAGTTTAAAAATCCTTAAAATTTTCATCATATGGTTGACATTATTTGAAAATAGTTATTCAAAACTATTGATATTCCTGTGTTCTGTTTTCCTGTGGTCATCTGGGACAGTTTCTGGGTAGGGGGACTTGGTTACCATAGTTACATGAATGCTGACATGGATCTTGACTGTGTCACTTTGTGGGTGGACTCCTTGTAGCAGACTTCTCTGTATCCTCTGTGGCATGGTATGTGGTAGACCAGTTGTATTTGAAAACTCAAGGGCAGGATAAAGAGTGCCTCAGAGATCATGGATCCCCAGACAGACCTAACCAAGGTTCAGAACCAGTGAGAGTCAGAGCTAAGATAAACTCACTTCTCTAATTCACTTGATGTCTTTCTCAATGTATAGCATCAATGCAAGTGGCTAGTGACTGAGTAGAGGGACTCTACCTGTCACAGTCTTAGGCACTTCTTCTTTTACTAATTTTACTTCTTTTCTCACTCTTTCTTCTCTTCCATCCCTTTTCATCCTTCTTTCCTAATACATGTTAGGTCAGCCAAAGGAGCCTACCATGATGTTCATCCTTGCTGTTGGCACTGAGTGCTGAATAGATGACTGACTATTGGAAGAAGGAAGCATTTAGTGTCTAGTTGGAGAACATTGGTGTTAAAGGGTAGAGAGATTCGTAGGTGAAAGGGTAGGTGATTGTTTATTGTACAAGGAAGTGTAATAGTGATGTAGTTTAAATAATACTAATTGATCTTTCCCTTGGCTTGGCCTGGATCATGCTGTTTTCCGTAAATTTTCCATCAGAGAGCAGATGTCATCTAGTGACTTTCCTACAAATGTTTGCTTTCTTAGAAGTGAGCTCTGTTTATTTCTCTGGTTACAAAAATGTGTTGTTTATAACTTGTAAAGAAATGTGAATCTATTCTGATTTGCTTCCCAAGCACATTTCTCACTGGGTCATTACCCAGCCCAATGTCAGCTGGATCAAACTGCCTTTATTATAATACTGGTTGAGGAAGACATCCCAGGCAGGCTTCCTAAGCTTGCACAGTCTTTATTAGAGGTATAGAAGTTTATGAGAATTCACTTGGAAATATTTGAATTTTGGCCACAATTCAGGTTAAGGTATTGGCTCAATAAAACAGGTCATTCCTTTGAGTCAAGATGTAACTAGCATTGGTGGGGAGAATGAAAAGAAGTAGGTACATCATTGCTTGTTGTCTGTAGGGAAATTGGTTCCAGAATCTCCTGCAGATATCAAAATCCAAGGATGCTCAAATATGTGCATATAACTTAACCACATCCTCTGTAGACTTTAAATCATCTCTAGATTATGTATACTACTTAATATAATGTAAATGCTCTGAAAATAGCTATCTGTACAAGGTAAATGCTGTGGAAGTAGTCGATGGTGCGCGACAAATTCAAGTTTTGTTTCGGAACTTCTGGGAAAAATTTGTCCTAAACTTTTTTTTCTTTTTAAAACACATTTTAAATTTGAAGTATAGTTGATTTATAATGTTGTGTTTGCTTATTTTCTTTTTGAAAATTTTGGCTGCAACCTGCAGTATGCAGGATACTAGTTTCTGACTAGAATTTGAACCCGTACCCCCTGCATTGGAAGGCGGAGGGTTAACCACTGAACCACCAGGGAAATCCCTTCCTGAATATTTTCTGTCCGCAGATGTGGAACCTGTGGATGCAGAGGGCAGACTTCACTGGGTCAGCATTTCTTGGTGACTGAGACAGGCATCACTGAGTTCTGCCCTGGGATGTGGCTACTGTCTCCTTCAAATGGTGGTGTGTTTGGCTGTGTCTCCATGCTGTAGTCATATAGAGCTGTTGTTGCCTCTTGCTTTCCTCTGCTTATTCTCCCCTCCTCTCAAGCCTTTCTCCACTTGCCCCTCTGTTTCTAGTCCTGTCTCTGTCAAGATTCAAGACGTTGGCAAAGTCTTTCCCGGTGCTCTCACCACCGTTCATCTCCCCTCTCATCGTGTTTGACTTTGAGTTCATTCTCTACATGTCTTTCTCCTCCGTTGGACTTCACCTTTGACCCTGCTCTCTCACTCCTTGAGGTCTTTGTCTGCTTTACCTTTGGGCCCCTCCCAGTGTAGCACAGATCCCTGGACATGTGAGAACTCGTTTGACGACCTCCTCTCTGCCTTGGAAGAAGTTCATACTGAGCTGGGGAGACCAGCATTGGGTTGACCAAATGGTCGTTTGGCTTTTTCCGTAGGACGTGATGGACAAACCTGAATTAACTTTTTGGCCAACCCAGTAAGCAGCATGAGAAACACATAGTGGTTCCTATTGTAGCTTTGCTGGGTCTCTGATCCAGGCATGCCCCCAATCCTTCTAGTAATGAACCCTCTGCTTTTCCCATACCCTCAGACTCGAAGTTCAGGAGTGCCCCATTTCCCAGACCATTCTGGGCCTTTCCCACACCCGCCCATGGTTTAAAAACCTGGGTCTCTTGTACTTCACAGCCTTTGGCCTGAGATATCTCCAAGGTAGCCTTTGACAACCTGCCACCATTAATCTGACTTTTTGTCTTTGTTTTCTCAATGTGCTTTTAGGAAAAGCTGTTAAGTTGTCTCCTTCACTGTTTCAGTACTTTATGTCCCTGGTTGCACATTTTGTGCTGATTCTCTAAGTCAGGGTTTCCTGGTAGATTCGAAACCCAAAGCAAAGATTAGCTGTTTACAACTTACAGAGAACAGCATTAATTTATATTTGAGGAGTCCTTGCTTATTTCTATAGGGCTTCCCAGGTGGTGCTAATAGTAAAGAATCCACCTGCCAGTGCAGGAGATGTGAGAGACCTGGGTTTGATCCCTGGGTCAGGAAGATCTGCTGGAGTAGGAAATGGCACCCTGCTCCAGTATTCTTGCCTGGAGAATTCCATGGACAGAGGGGCCTGGAGGGTAACAGTCTATGGGTCACAAAGAGTCAGACACTACTGAGCACACACACACAAATAGTAATACAGTATCTATTCATGTACATCCTCCCAGCTTAAGCAATGAAACACTATCAGTACAAAGAAGTAGGTACATTTTCCTCTTTTATCCCCAGATGTAATAACTACCCTGAATTTAAAGTTTAAAATTCCCTTACTTTTCTTTATACTTTTACTGCATATTCCTAAACAAAATATGTAGTGTTGTTTTATTTATTTTTATTTTTTAAATATTTATTTTATTTACTTGGCTGTGCAAGTTCTTAGTTGAGGCACAAACTTCCATCTTTGTTGTGGCATGTTGAATCTTTCAGTTGCAGCATGCGAGATATTTAGTTGTGACGTGAAAACTCTTAGTTGCGGTGTGTAGGACCTAGTTCCCTGACCAGGGATCAAACTTCGGCCCTCTGCACTGGGAGTGCAGAATTTTAGCCACTGGACCACCAGGGAAGTTCCTGTACTGTGGTTTTCTACTTTTAAAACTTTATGTAAATGAAATTATACTGTGAGTAGTCTGCAGCTTCATATTTTTTTTGCTCAACGTTATGTTAGTGAGATTCATCCATGTTGTTCAGTGTAGCTTTCACTCATTTATTTTTGCTGCTGAGTAATGGTGGTGTTGGAGAAGACTCTTGAGAGTCCCTTGGACTGCAAGGAGATCCAACCAGTCCTTCTGAAGGAGATCAACCCTGGGATTTCTTTGGAAGGAATGATGCTAAGGCTGAAACTCCAGTACTTTGGCCACCTCCTGTGAAGAGTTGACTCATTGGAAAAGACCCTGATGCTGGGAGGGATTGGGGGCAGGAAGAAAAGGGGACGACAGAGGATGAGATGGCTGGATGGCATCACCGACTCAATGGTCGTGAGTCTGAGTGAACTCTGGGAGTTGGTGATGGACAGGGAGGCCTGGCATGCTGTGGTTCATGGGGTCGCAAAGAGTCAGACACGACTGAGTGACTGAACTGAACTAAACTGAATGGTCCATTGTATGAAGACATCAGAACACACATTTTTTTTACCCTCCTGTCGCACATCTAATTAAAGTGTTTCCAATTTTATTTTTATGGACAATTTTATTACATGCTCTTTTATATGTTAATTTCTTTAGGGTCTGTGCCTAGGGGAAAAATTGCCGAGAGAAATAATACACCATCTTCAACTTTACTAGCTATTATTGCACAAATTATTATCTGAGGTCATGGAAACCAATTTATAGTCTAACCAAAAATCTAGGAATCCTTCTTGTACCATATCATCTCCAATGATACTCAGTATTTTCCAGCTTTTTCATTTTTGCCAGTTTCGTATTTGTTACATGTATTTCTTTGGTGTTTATAATTTGTATTTTCCTGATGGCTAAAGACCCATTTTTTTATGTTTACTGGCATGTGGGTTTTTACTTCTGTAAACTGCTTGTCATTCCTTTTGCCCATGAGTTTCTTTTTTGTCTTCTTACTTGTAGACATCGTTTATATATGCTGGATACTAATCCTCTGTTGGTAGAGATTTTGGTCTTTTTTTTTCAATGATAGATCCCAAGTTCCTCAAGCAGTCTCTGGAAGATGTTCAAGAGTGTTTACTGAATGAATGGATAGCTGTTTATTCATCTTATCATTTATAGTTGGCCTTGTATGTCTTTTTAAAGAAATCCTTTCTTACCTTGATACCACACAGATATCTTCTTATATTTTCTCTAAATGGTTAACCTCATATATTTTTTTGCCCAGAGAAGTTATTTTATATCCTGTATGGCTCTGTGAAGAAGCAATAAATGAGTTTCCAACAGGCTTTGACATTCACTAACTGTGATACTCAACAGCTCTCTCTAC
Organism: Aepyceros melampus; assembly: GCA_006408695.1. Lineage (NCBI taxonomy): Eukaryota > Metazoa > Chordata > Mammalia > Artiodactyla > Bovidae > Aepyceros > Aepyceros melampus. The sequence continues at coordinate 39,722 of SJXQ01008337.1, read as the reverse complement.
CTCAAGAACCTCAGTTTTGAGACTTTGCTTGTGGTCCAGTGGTTAAGACTCTGCAGGCTTGGGTTTAATCCTTGGTCAGGGAACTAGATCCTGCATGCTACAACTAAGACCCAGTGCAGCCAAAAAAAAAAAAAAAAGAAAAAAAGCAAAGGAACTTCAATATATCCCCTTATTTAAAGAAGTGGTGGTGATATGAACTGCCTTGCAGGGTTGATGTGAGATTAATTTAGATAAGCTGTCAAGCATGTAATACATGCCTGGCACATAATAAGCCATTCAATACTGTGGCTGTTTCTTCCTTCTCTTGTCTCCTAACTGAGGGCGGCAAAGTTCTGGGAATATGAAACTGTCTCCCCATGTGAGCGACTTCCCTGTGGACAAGGAGAAACCCATGATGGGCCCTTTCCAGCTTCTTTCTGGCAGCTAGCTCATCCTCCCTCTGCCTTCCTCCTGGTCTGGCCTCATCTCTGCCGCCTGGGTTTCTGCACTACGCCAAGTAGCAAACGCCTCTCTTGTATAGCCTGTCACAAATCCCTGAGTAGATGCAGGCAAGCCTTTGAGCCGCTACACCATTTTTTCTTCTGAATGCTTAAAGACACTTTTCATCAGAACAGAACTGCTTTTCAAACAAGGATATAGGCTGCCTTCCTCACAAGGAAGGTGTGTGATCCATTTGCATTTCAGTTATTCCTAAACACAACCAACGACATCAGTCTGTTCTTTACTGTTGGTATTGACTTGCTGTGGAGGGGGGACCAGCAGATTCGTAGTAATGGCCGGCCATCAACTAAATATAAGTATTAGATGTAGTCACACTGAATTATTATCATTTTTTAAATTTATTTTTTAAAAATTATTTGTTCATTTATTATCTCTGGCTGCACTAGTCTTTGTTGCTGCACACAGGCTGCTCTAGTTGTGGTGAGCTGGGGCTGCTCTTTGCTGTGGTGAGTGGGCATCTGATTGTGGTGGCTTCTCTGCTTGGCAGCTCATGAGCTCTAAAGCTCCACTCAGCTGCCCAGGGGCTTGTGGAATCTTCCTGAACCAGGGATCGAACCTGTGTCCCCTCTATTGGCAGGTAGATTCTTTACCACTAGAACACCAGAGAGGGCTTCCCAGGTGGTGCTAGTGGTAAAGAAACCGCCTGGCAATGCAGGAAACACGAGCTCGAGCCTTGGGTTGGGCAGATCCCCTGGAGGACGGCATGGCAACCCACTCCAGTATTCTTGCCTGGAGAATGCCATGGACAGAGGAGGCTGGTGGGGTATAATCCATAGCAAAGAGTCAGACATGACTGATGTGATGTAGCATGCACCCATATTTGAATGTTTATTTTTGTTTATTTATTTGGCTGTGCCAGGTCTTAGTTGTGGCACTCGGGATCTTCAGTTGCGGCATGTGGGCTCTAGTTCCCTGACCAGGGATTGAACCCAGGCCCCCTGCATTGGGAGCACAGTCTTAGCTACTGGACCACCAGGAAAGTCCCTGGAGTTAAATCTTTACAAAGGCTGGAGTAAGTGAAGCTCTGTCTTTCTTCCCTTTACTGTACTGATAAGCTACTTATGATTTAAATGTGTTTTGAGTAATGTTTCAACATGTCCCTCAATATTAGTTTTTAGATTGGGAGGTTAAGCAACCATATAATTAGCATATTTTAAAATTAGCAAAATTTGCCTGAAATGCTCTCATAATAGTTTCTTTAGAATTTAAACTCCTTACGGGTAGAACTACATCTGTCTCCTTTACTACTGTCATCCTTAGTACTATGGCCTGGAGTGGAGCAGGTGCTCAAAAATACAGAATGAATGAGTGAATGAATGTGCTAAGACCAAGAGCGCTTCATAACCATTTTATGGTTTTAGCTGTCTAAGCTTTTAAACTCGAATCTGTTCTGAGATTTTATTTGGATGTAGCAATTTTTGTGTACATTTAGAAAGTTAAGATTGCGGTTTGTTCTTCATTTGCATTTAAACATTTGAAAGTCCAACTTGCTAAAATGTGTTTCAAACCTGATGCTTGCTGGCCGAGTAGTATATTCTTTAAAATCTTTGCCAGTCTGGTAAGTGTTTTAACTTTCTTTCTTATTGCTACTGATATCGTACCTTTCTTGGTTGTTGGCCTTTCTTCTTTTGTGAGTTTCCTATTCATGTCTTTTGCCCATTCTGTTCCTCATCTTCTTGTTTTTAAGGGCTATTTTTATACGTTGGTGTTAACAATCGTTTGTTATGTGTGTTTCAAGTATTTTCATGTTTGATTTTTCACTTTTCAAATTTAATATTAGCTGTATAAATATTTGTATGGTTTCTGCCTTTGATGTTGTACTTCTAAAGATTTTTCCCACATCAAGATCTGATATGCATATAAATATATTTCATTCTGTAGTTGCTATATCAGAGTAATTCAGGATCATGTAATCTTGTAGTCATCTGATGCCAGCTGTCCCTCTGGCCATGGGTAAGTTCTGGGGCTGGCAGGCAGGCTGGTCCTAATGCAGGCTTAATGGTGGCTCTGAGCTTTTCTCCCTCTGGGAAGAGAGAGGGCTTGGGGGCAGAGAAGTTTTCTCTCTCTCTCTCTTTTTTTCTCTTTTGAAGTTTTTTTTTTTTTTTTTTTGATGTAGGCCATTTAAAAAGTCTTTATTGAATTTGCTACCATGTTGGTTCTGTTTTATGTTTTGGTGTTTTGACTGTAAGGCATATGGCACTTCGCTCCCAGACCAGGGATTGAACCTGCACCTCCTGCACTGGAGGGTGAGGTCTTAACCTCTGGACCGCTGGGGAAGTCCCGAGAGAGTTTTTCTGTTGGTGTCTTGATAGGAGACTGCTACCTGGCCAGCTGGTTCTCTGAGGTCCCTCAGGGACATTGACTGTGCCTCCTCCTTGGCGTGGTGGGATGGTAGCCACTTTGTTCTACCATATCTGAGCACCAATATTATACACAAAAGAGTTTAAAAGCTGCAGCATCGAAGGGGCCTCAGCACCCAGAAAAAGGAACAACAAGCAGCCCACTCAGAACAGACATCTCTATTACAGAACTCTTATATGGGGTTTTCCTCTTGTGTAGAAATAAAACTGCCCTGGAGGAAACAGAAAGGAACTGGAAAACCACAAACTAAGAGTATGTAAGGAGATTCCACTACAGCCCCAAATGGTTTTCCCCAATGAAAAACAAATGAAATTTTCAAAGTAAAAAATCCAGGGGATGAGTTGAAGGATGTCCAAGTGGAGGAAATACCATCTGCAACAGTGGAAAACCACAGAGTGTAAATCATGAGGGAAAAGCTGAGGGACTTGGACAACAGATTTTGGAGACCTGGTATTCAAACCATGGAAGCAGCAGGAGGAGAAAAAGCCGTGGATGGAAAAGAGACTACAGTGAAACTGCCATTGGTAGAATGTTTCCTTGAATGAAGAGAAGGGAAGGAAGAAAAGACTCGAGTCTGAAAGGACTTGCTGGACCGTCAGGACTGATATAAAAAGACACAAAGGAAAATATACACATATTCTGGTAAAATTTGTGATTTTGAAGGGTGATAGTTAAAAGTTGCCATCTTATATTATTTAAAATGTCCAGTTTTCAATAAAAATTTGACCCACAAAGAAACAAGAAAGTGTGGCTCACACACAGGAACAGAACACAGTTAGTAGAAACGTTTTAGGAAGCCAAGTGTTAAACTTTTTTCTTTTTCTTTTTTTTGGCCATGCTTCGTAGCTTGTGGGATCTTAGCTCCCCCGCCAAGGATCAAACCTGGGTCCTCAGCCATGAAAGTGCAGAGTGCTAACCAATATGCCACCAGGGAATTCCCTAGAATTCTTAAACTATTTTTTTTTCTTTTTGGATGATTAAATTTTATGTTTCCTTCCCATTTTATTAATATATAATTATGTGTGTGTGTGTGTATGCGCTCAATAGCTCAGTCATGTCCAACTCCCTATGACCCTATGGATCATAGCCCCCAGGCTCCTCTGTGCATGGGATTTCCCAGGCAAGAATACTGGGGTAGGTTGCCATTTCCTTCTCCAAGGGATCTTTCCAACCCAGGGATCCAACCCTCATCTCCAGCATCTCCTGCATTGCAGGCGGATTCTTTACCGCTTGAGTCTTGTGGGAAGTCCCATAATTAATATACAGTGCTGTATACATTTAAGGTGTATGGCATAAAGATTTGATTTACATGTTAGGTTGGCCAAAAAGCTTATTTGGGGTTTTCCATAAGATGTAATGGAAACCCCAAATGAATGTTTTGGTCAACCCAATATATCAGAAAATGATTATCAGAATAGGTTTAGTGAACATCAGTAATCTCCTATAGATACAACATTAAAGAAATAGAAAATTTTTTTCCCTTGTGATGAGAACTTTTAGGATTTACTCTCTTAACTTTCATATATAATGTATAGCAGTGTTAATTGTATTTAACATCTTGTATATTACATCCCTAGTAATTTATCTTATAGCTGAAAATTTTAACTGTCTCATCCGATGCTCCCACATCTCTGACCTCTTTTTCTTTGATTTTGTTTGTTTCTTAGTTTTCCAAGTACAATTGACCTATGGCACCATATTAGTTCCTAGTGTACAACATAATATTTAAATATTTCTAAACATTTCAAGGTGATCACCATGATTAAGTCTAGTTGTTGTCTGTCACTACAAATTCTTTAAATTAGAAATATTTAATTGTAACATTTATAATTATATTGTAATTATATTATAAATATGTTCAAAACTTTCAGATGAAAGATAAAGTAACTTATAATGGGTAAACAATCAGACAGATATCAGACTTTTTTTTTCACAGTTCTTGACCTTGCAAAATTCCACCACTTTCTGGAATATATTGTGTATATACACACACATTTAGGCACACACACACATATATATTAACATTTATAGTTTTTATCCATATGAAATTGATTTTGATGCATTGATTGAAGGGATCTGAGTTTGCCCATCTTCCTCCTAATTTACCTATTGCTCAAAGAACTTATTGACTAATCTACCACTTTCCCATTGATATAAAAGGGTATGTTTATAAAATAAATAAAAGGCTATGTTGATCTCGTGTTAAGTATAAACATTCATATACTTACAGGTTTGACTGAAAGCTTATTTTCTTATTATATTACTATTAATTTATCATAAATCATTTGATTATAGTTATTTTACATATATATTTTAATTTTTATAACACTTATTTTGATGATTATTTTGCATACACAGATAATGTTCCTTATATAACATGGTACTTAAGGGGAGATGACCATATACTGAGTGTAATCCCAGCTTGCACAGCCATACATGAGGTGGCAGTCGTGATAGTGTAATGAACACCTGTGTACCCACTATGGCACTTATGAAATGGATGCTATCAATCCCCCTGCAGCCTCTTGTGTGTTCCTTCCCTTCTGCATCCTCCTCTCTGCTCAGACATCACTGCAACAAGGTGAATTTTATTTTAGCCACTTGAGTGCTTATCCCCAAATAATGCACTATGGGAGGTTAGCCTTTTCTGAGTTTTATGTGAGTGAAATCATACTGTTGTCTATTCTGCTCAGTGCTATGGTTTAAAATGTCATCTCTCTCGATATGTGGAGCTGAGATCATTCATTTTTGTTGCTCCATTGTGTCCCAGGGTATAAATAGACCAAAATTTATTGATGCATTCTGCTGTTGATGGTCTCTTTTTATATGATGGTAGATTTATTTTGCTTATATCTACTTGAGGAGTTTTATATTCATTTCATGAGTGAGAGTGATATATAATTTTTTTCTTGTTTGGTTTTGTTATCAAGTGTATAATCTCATAAAAATGCATTATTGGGTGTTCCTTGTTTTCTGTTCTTTGAAAGAGTTCTTTTTTTTTAAAGATTGGAATTCTTTATGCTTTGAATGTTTTGTAGAGCTCACCTTAAAACCATTTGGATCTTTTGTTTTATTCATGGGAAGAATATTAAATACTGATTCTGTTTCTGTAATAGTTAAAGGACCATTGAGGTTTTCTGTTTTCTTTCTTTATTTTTAGCTGCACTGCATATATGATCATAGTTCCCTAAACAGGGGTTGAACCCGCATCCCCTGTGGTGGAAGTGCAGAGTCTTAACCACTGGACCACCAGGGGAGTCCCTTTCTGTTTGTTTGGTTTTATTTTAGTCAGTTTTGCTTATTTAGAATTTTTTTCTAAAGCTTTAAAATTTTGAATATACCAAAAAAAATTTTTTTTGAATATACCAGTATTTCAAATATACTGGCATAATTGTTTTCTTTTTTAAAATTAATTAATTAATTTTAATCAGAGGATAATTACTTTACAATACTGTGGTGGTTTTTGCCATATGTTGACATGAATCAGCCACAGGTGCACGTGTCCCCCTAAGTTCTGAGATACATTAATTTGTTATGGCTCATACTCTTCTCTGTATCCTATCATTCTTGCCTTCTCCCCCCTGGAGTATTACAGGCGCCTGCCTTCTGTCTCACTCCCCTCCAATTCATTCTCCATAAGAACAGTTTCACTTTTCTACATAATATCCCTTGGATGCTTCCTAGGAATAGACACTGACTTTTTGACCTGCCTCACCAGACCCATGTCGAGATCCAGCCTGAGTCTGCCCTTCTGACCTCTGCTCTCATTCCACGTGCACACACTGCTCATCCAGCTTGCTCTGTTGTTCATTACGCCCATTACCTCCGCTGCCTCGGTCATGTCCCTCTCATGTGCCCCTGCAGCATCCTGTCCCTCCCTCTCCTGGATGACCCTCTCACCTGACTTTGAATATCTACTTGCTGATCTCGTCTCAGTCCACTCCCAGCCCTAGACAGTGAGCTCCCTGAGAACATGGACTGTCTCCTGTTCAGTCTCTGATGACTAGCTCAACACTCCCATTGAGGTGATACTCATTACATTCTTATATTACTGCTGACATCAAAAACTTGTTTTGGGAACTTTTTTATTTTGTCAAAGAAAATTCATGTTTGTTAGGAGAAGTTTAAGAAGTCATTTGAAATATAGAGGGATTGTACAGATATTGTGCAAGTTAGATTAAAATGGAAAGTTACACTGAGAAATTTTGACAGTCATCAATGGATTTCATACTTCTTTTTTAAAATTAATTTTTAAATTGGAGTATAGTTGATTTACAATGTTGCATTAATTTCTGCTGTATGGCAAAGTGAATCAGCCATACATATACACATATCCACTGTTTTGGGAACTTTGTGATGACATGAATCATCGTGGCATTCATTGGTACAGCTTCTTACAAATTAAGTGATTAATTGTGTAATTGCAATTACACTACCAGTCTTCCCTGGTGGCTCAGCAGTAAAGAATTCACCTGCAAGGCAGGAGATGTGGGTTTGATCCCTGGGTTGGGAAGACCCCCTGGAGAAGGAAATGGCAACCCACTCCAGTATTCTTGCCTGGGAAATCCCATGGACAGAGGAGCCTGGTGAACTACAGTCCATGGGGTCAAAAAGAGTCGGACTTGACTTAGTGACTAAACAACAAACAACAAGAACCAGAGACGAGAAAGAACATGGCAGGGCCCATGGAGTTTATGGGGAGGTGAGCTGGACCCCTGGACTCCCCACCACAAATCTGGACCCCTTTCTAGATGTGGATATCCATCACCACTTTTAACAGGTGTCCAGCATCTCCAAGTTTGGCTTATGAGTGTGAGTTTCCATGTGTCTGGTACTGTTCATAAAACTAATCCTCTGTTTATTCAGGATTTAAACCTCAGTGACATTTTCATGTCAAACAAATGTGGAACGATGGGGTTGTGTTTTTAAGCCTGCAAAAGAAAATTACTATCATTCCATACATCATTAAAAAATTAAAATTATACCTTAAAAATATACCAACTTAAATCCCCAAACCTGTGTCTCACCCAGTGTCCTGCTTGGAACAAGCACTGTAGTTTGCCTTTCTCCTTTTAAAAAAGAACAGAAGATAATCTGTTTGTTACAATTTCTTCTGATGTATGCCTCCAGTATAGCTTTGTTAACCATTGAATTGTTGGGATTAATGTTAGCATCTTATTTTATAAAAGCATCACTTTGGGTTTTCAAGAAGTCCTTACCATTTGATGCTAAACCCCCAGTATATTTGGATAGTTTATGGGAATTGGAGTGATGCTGTTTTCTGCACAGGGATCAGAGACATCCTGACTATAAATCACCATCTTCCTATCGCCTTGCTTGTTTAAGAATTCTGAAAGGCAGGAGCATCCAAAAGGCAAATCTGGCAGCTCTGCTGACGTGTTAGCACTGAAGACTTCCTGCCCTGCTGAGCTTAGAAAAACAAACTGGCTTAGGATGAATATAAATGTTTTGGGGAGTATATGCAAACAGCACATTTCTGTCTTTTTCTTCTCTTGGAAGCCTGTGTTTTGAAAGCCTGTAGGATTTCAGCTGCATAGACGAGCTGTTTCCTGAAAGAAAGAAAGCCGTGAGGGTGAGAAAGACCTTGAATAAACATGACTGTGTCCCCGATGTGTTTCTGGACTCTGTCAGGTTGGGTGATGTCTCGTTGCCAAATGGGGAAGCGCTGGTAACATTTTTCCTTTTCCTCCTTTTCTTTCTCTTTCCTCCTTTTTCCCTTTTCTTCCTTCTTTCTTTCTCTCTTTCTCCATCCCTCTCCTCCTTCCTCCTCTCTCCCTTTGTTTTCTCCCTCCCTCCTTGTCTTTCTCGTCCTCTCTGTCTCCCTTCCTCCCTCCTTCCTTCCATTTTCCTCTTTCTCCCTCCCTTCCTCTCTCCCTCCTTCCCTGTCTTGCTCTCTCTCTCTTTTCCACTCCCTCCCTCTTTTCCTTCCTTCCTTCTGTTCCTCTCTTTCTCTCCCTCTCTCTCGCCCCGCCTCCCTTCCCTCCTTCCTTTTGCTCTCTCACTGATGGGCTTATACAAGTTCATGTATTGGGATATACACTGATTTGCATTATGCTTAGTGTTGGACTCTGACATTGGCAACAAAGACACTGTGCCCATGTAATCAATCTGTTGTCCAGTAATGCTGTTTTCTGCCTACTTAGGCCTGCACTTGTGCTCTTGGGGCCTGGGCAGGGTGGCTGTGGCTCGCTGGGAGCAGGAAACGTTGGAATAGCCAGAGAGGAGGGCTGGGGCCTGGCCTGGCTGGAGTCGGAGAGCTGTGGAGGCAGACAGGCACTTGGGGCCAAGGAGCAAAGCGTCACAGCACTGCTGTAGGTAGAAGCAAATGACTCCAGAGCCTGGCAGATCCCAGCCGGGTTCCTAGAGAGAGTCAGCGCTGTGATGCCTGCAAGGAAAAGGGCAGGCTCCAACTCGTGTGTTTGGAAAAGTGGAAAATAAGAAGTGTTTCCCTAAGAAAGCCTCCCCTACCTGGCCCCCCTTATCCTGACCACTCTATTTAAAACTGCAGGGACTTCCCTGGTGGTCCAGTGGGCCCAGTGGCTGAGACTTCACCTTTAAATGCAGGGGAGGGCAGGTTCGATCCTGATTGGGGGGCTAAGATCCCACGTGCCCTGCCACCATAGAGCCAAAACATAAAAAACAGAAGCAATACCGTATTAATAGCAAATCAATCCAATAAAAACTTTAAAATGATCCAATGGAAAAAAAAAAACCTTAAATAAAACAAAAAGCCATTGCAGTTTATACCCCCCAGCACTTCCAGCTTCTTTTTCCCGTATGATATTATGCCGTGCCATGTGTGTGTGGTCAGTCACGTCCAATTCTCAGTGACCTCATGGACTGTAGCCCACCAGGTTTTCCTGTCCATGGGATTTCCCAGGCAAGACTACTGGAGTAGCTTACCCTTTTCTTCTCCAGGGGCTCTTCCAACCGAAGGATCAAACCCACGTCTCTTGTATCTTCTGCATTGGCAGGTGGATTCCTTACCACTATGCCACCTGGAAAACCATGTGACATTATACAACTTATATATTATGTTCATTTTCTGTTTCCCCTAATTAGAATATGAACTTCTTGAGAAAAGTGATTTCTGTCTGTTTTGTTGACTGATGAATTCTCTGTGTCTAAAACAGCCTCAGTGCCTAGTAGGTGCTCAACAAACAGTTTGTTGACCCTGGACATACCATCAAGAAGTATCTGGGAGCAATCTTTTGGGGAGTCCCCTCCTCATGCCATTTGAGGTAAAGTAAAATAGTGATTTGTACTCTATTTAAAAAGCAAAGATGCCTTTTCTCTGCCAGAGAGGTAATCATGAGTGTCAATGGGGAAGGGGCTGTGGGAAAAATATATATTTCACTTGAGATCAAAGGGTAGATTCCACTTTCCAGGCTGGATCCCCCCGAGACTGGGCCTCCCTCAGCCTTGTACCCCTGATAGGGTGGACATGATGATGCTGGGGAGGGAGTTATAGAGATTCTCCCAGGAAACCCCTCCTTTCTCCATGGCACTTTTCCCTTCTGGATCATTCTCACACACAGCACTTCTCAGCAACCACAGTTTTACTCACTTTCTTCGAATAAATGATCACTTTCTTCTCTGTGCGGGTGATCAGCAGTGTGACTGGACCAGAAAGAGGGCAGGGATTAGGAGAAGGAAAGAGTTGGGTGGGAAGCTTACTACTGATGAAGACTTGTGATGATCATCCATCTAGCTTCTTTCTTCACCTGTGGAGTGCTGTCCAGGGAATACAGTTTTCCATTTCTTTCCCCTGAGGTGTTTTGCAGTTATTTCCACGTGACATTTTGGTGATTGAGGCTCTTTCCAATGGGTGAGCTTACTTCAAGTGCTTGAAAAATGGGCTCCTAAGTACAGTTTTGTAGGAGGGGTGGGCTCTGGGGAAAGAGGATCTATATTGTGTATATTGGCACAGGCAGGCTTTCTTTCCTCTCCCCGTTTAGAGTAATAGTCAAGTTTTTAAATAACCCCTTGTGAAGTGCCAGCATGGTCTTCAGCCAGAGCATTCTCGTCTTTCTGTGGCAGAAAGAATATTCAAACATCAGTCATGCTGGGCTCTCCGTGGGGTGGAAGGGCAACCTGTGTTGGTTTTTCTAGGAGAGACAATTTATTATTGACTTTCTCGTATGCACCAAGCCTGTTGCTGAGGACTGAAGAGGCTTCACATATATAAAGAAGTATTGTGATTTCATGTTCAGGTTTTCCCCTTCAAGGAACTATTAATACAAGGTGACGTCTGTTCCAGCAAGATCTTTTCACAGATTACTTTTGGCCTTGCTTGCCAGGGTTGATTAAAGATGTGTGTGAGTGTGTGTGTGTGTGGGTGTGTGTGTGTGTTTAGGGGAAGGAGAGAGAAAGAGCGAAATTTGAGAGAGACTATGTGTTTAGTGGGGCTTCCTTGGTGGCTCACTGGTAAAGAATCTGCCTGCCAATGCAGGAATCCGGAAGATCCCCTGGAGAAGGCGATGGCAACCCACTCCAGTATCCTTGCCTGGAAAATCCCATGGACAGAGGAGCCTGGTGAGCTGCAGTCCATGGGGTTGCAAAAGAGTGTGACACAGCTCAGCAACTAAACACCGCTACACCACACATTTGGTGGCAGACGGAAGAGTGCTGCTGTGAATGACATTGATAAGATCCACATTCCAGTTTGCAAAAGAGAGTCTTAATAGGATAAATTTAAACTCAAGGAAGCACCTTCTCCATGGAACAGCTCATTCCGAATATGCACACCCATGAGGCATCACCCTCCTCTCAGCACTAGGAGGGACCCAGAAGGGTCTGCCACTCATGTTTCTTTGGAAAATGGAAAGAGTGAAGGTGAAGTTTGCGACAACTTGGTGTTGGTGTTTCTGTAACATGGTATGGAAAACCTCGAACAAACTTTTTGACCAATCCAATATTTTAGCTGAGATGTAGTCATACTCAGGCATTTATTCAAGTGATAGGCCTTTCAACCCAGTAAGATAGAATGTATTCTCTCAGTCATATCCAACTTTTTATGACCCTATGGACTGTAGACTGCCAGGCTCCTCTGTCCATGGGATTTTGCAGTCAAGAACTCTGGAGTGGGTGGCCATTTTCCTCCTCCCAGGGATCTTCCAGAACAAGGGATGGAACGTACATCTGCTGTGCCTTCTGCATTGCATGTGGGTTCTTTATCCACTGAGTCGTCGGGGAACCCCAATGTATTCATCTATTGATGGTAAATAGAGAAGAGGAACCTTGAATCCTAGTATCATTTTTTGTAAAGACTCAAATAATTGTGAAAACTCATTTTCTTTCAGCTGATCCTGTCAACTTTGGCAAAGTAAATCTATTTCATATTTAATTATGAAGCAAAACATCTTGGGATGATGACTTCCTACTTGAAAAACCAAAATGATCCAGAAAGTTTCTTTTTGAGCCTTCATTTCAGGTTCAGGAAACAAAATGCACATTGTGCATCTTGGAACAAGAATGCACTTGGTATCCTGAATTTAAATAATGTCGGTTAACTTGATTATTCCCTCATGGACCTTGGAAGGTAGAAACTGTAAAGTCCCGTGTGTAATCCAGGATGGGAGGAATAACACCCACAGACCCTCCAGGGAATGTATTCCTTGCAGGCTGACCCAGAGTCTGGGGATTCTGTTTAAAACATACACTTTAAGACTCAACAAATATTATCATTTAAGAGGACTCATTGGAAAAGACCCTGATGCTGGGAAGGCTTGAAGGCAGGAGGAGAAGGGGATGGCAGAGGATGAGATGGTTGGATGGCATCACTTACTTGATGGACATGAGTTTGAGCAAGCTCCAGGAGTTGGTGATGGACAGGAAAGCCTGGTGTTCTGCAGTCCATGGAGTTGCAAAGAATTGGACATGACTGAGCTGAACTGAGCTGAACTCCCTTCCCTGGAGGTCCAGTGGTTAAGACTCTGTGCTCCGGATTCAGGGGGTAGAAGTTCAATCCCTGGTTGGGGAACAAAGATTCAACATGCCACACAGCGCAGCCAAAAAAAGGAAAAAAAATATAAAGGGGCCTTTCACCTGTAGGAGTGGTCTGCACCTTCCATCCTGGAGCTAACTCTTCCCTGTAGACCTTAGCTGCCATTAACTGAGACTGACTTATTATGCATTCAAATTCCTGATGGTGACTTTAATTGGCCTCTCCTGGTGGGCTGCAGTCCACGGGGTCACTGGGAGTCGGACACAACTGAGCCACTTCACTTTCACTTTTCACTTTCATGCATTGGAGGAGGAGATGGCACCCACTCCAGTGTTCTTGCCTGGAGAATCCCAGGGACGGGGGAGCCTGGTGGGCTGCCGTCTATGGGGTCGCACAGAGTCGGACATGACTGAAGCGACTTAGCAGCAGCAGCAGCAGCAAACCCTGGTGCCACAGGGAATTGTAGCGCCATAGTAGCTTAGGGGACTTCCCTGGCAGTCCAGTGGTTAAGTCTTCATCTTTTAATGCAGAGGGGGTATGGGTCCAATGGGGAGCTAAGCTCCCGCTTGCCTCAGGACAAAAAACAAAAACAAAAAACCCCAATAAAACAGAAACAATAATGTAACAAATTCAGTGAAGACTTTAAAAATGGTTAACATAAAAAAAAATCTAAAAAAATAGTGATTCAGGGTTATGCCTTCGTATCCTTTGGCTTCTGTCCTGACCTATAAAGCCCAGCTGGAGTCTCAGTTCTTGGAACTAGCGTCTTACTTCCATGTGTTGTCTGTGTCACTACAGAATCTGACCGTCTGTTTGTTGACTCTCTAGTGACCAAGTTGAGGATTCTGAAATGAGGAGACTCAAAGCTGGTAAAGTCCCTGTCAGCCTGGAGAAGAGCCTCATTCTCAGTCTTGTCCCAGCAACGTGTTTGTGGCTGAAACAAGGAGGCAGAGCGCATGCTCAAATTCGGGCTGACACGAAGTGGGGAGAGAGCGATGCAACCCTTGATAAATGGAGTCAGGATCCAAAAAGAGCCTTGGCAGGCTGGGGTGATGGGTCAGATCCAAAGAGAGCCTGGATGATCAGGGATAGTAGAGTCCAGCTCTCCACTACAGACATGACTTCACAGTGACAGGTAGGAAAGAGCCTTGAAAGGTGAAAGTGAAAAGTCAGTGTTAGTCACTTAGTTGTGTCTGACTCTGCAACCCCATGGACTGTAGCCTGCCAGACTTCTCTGTCCATGGGATTCTCCAGGCAAGAATATTGGAGTGGGTAGCTATTCCCTTCTCCAGGGAATCTTCATAACCCAAGAGTCAAACCTGGGTCTCCTGCAGGCAGATTCTTACTGTCTGAGCCACCAGGGAAGCTCAGGAAAGAACCTTACTGACCTTTATTGACCACAGTTCTGTAGAGGTCAGTGGTGTGGTGCTTGGCTGTGTTCATGCTCTGGAGAGAGATAGACATCCACCTATAGTGCTCAGACCAAGCTTGGGAGAAGGGTGTAAACTGACTTGTTGAAATTCAGTGGGAATCCCACTGTATAATGTCAACGGTGACCCCTCGACTTTTGAGGCATATTGGATTCCCATTCTTTTGTATAGAAGCACCTACTTCTCCTCCACTTGTCTTTCCTTCCATCACATCAGCTAAACCTTTTGCCAAGTCTTGAGAGACATTCTGTATCCTGCCCGGGGTGTTGATGGAGGCTTCTTGTTGTTGTTTAGTAGCTCAATTATGTCTGACTCTTTGCGACTGCATGGACTGCAGCACACCAGGCTTCCCAGTCCTTGGCCATCTCTCAGAATTTGCTCAAACTGATGTCCATTGAGTCGATGATGCCATCTAGCCATCTTATCCTCTGTCGCAGCTTTCTCCTCCCCTCAATCTTTCCCAGCATCGAGATCTTTTACAATGAGCTGGCTCTTCGCATCAGGTGGCCAAAGTTATTAGAGCTTCAGCTTCAGCGTCAGTCCTTCCAAGGAGTAGTCAGGATTGATTTCCTTTAGGATTGACTGGTTTGATCTCCTTGCTGTTCAAGGGACTCTCAAGGGTCTTATCCAACACCATAATCCGAAAGCATCAATTATTCAACTCTCAGCCTTCTTTATGGTCCAACTCTCACATCCATACATGACTACTGGAAAAACCATAGCTCTGATTATATGGATGGAGTCTGGGACACGCAAATCTTGTCCTTGAATTGCCATCCCGTCCTCTCTCCTGCCAAAGTCAAAGCCTTTGGCTGGAGGAGGAGGTGAGTAAGCTGCATTCTTGGGTCCCTGAATGGGCCATCTGGATTCCTCCTGACCCCCAGCCCAGGTGACTCAGCAGTTTGGACAGTGGCTGGTGGGATGATGCATTTTGGAGCTTATCTCCTTGGTTCTGGATCTGTGTCATGGGAAGCTTGCACATATCCTGGTCTAGCCTCCCTTCCTCCACCCCACCTCCCCGTCCTCCCTTCAACTGTTGCTGCCTAAGGGGCCTGACCTCCTCAGTCACCCTGTCCTGTGAGGCACCACCTGCCACCAAGTCTCCCTAGCATTTAGGAAGTTGGCTCCCTATCCGGTGAGAATGGCAGTGTGTGTTTGTTGCTGCCCAGGCTGCTTGCTTCCTGAAGTCATAAGAGAACTTAGCCGTTTCTCCTTAAGGAAAAGTCTGGTTTTCCTAAGACTGTCCCCATGGAGGGAGCTGGGGGGGATGGGACGGGGGTGAACTTTCACTTGGCAGCTGGGCTACAGTCCATGGGGTGGCAAAGAGTTGGACATAATTTAGTGGCTGCACAGCAACTTAGTGGCTGCACAACAGCAACAGCAAAAAGTTTCTTCCAGTTATATAGATCTGTGACTCAAATGTTAGTCCCTGCCTAGATTCTGCTGTGTTTAGATTTTAGAATTCAACTTAGTGTATGTGCATTTGCTAGAGGGGAGGGGAAGACAGGGGAAGGCTGTAGGGGAGGATGACAGAAAGTGGAAAGGTGCCTCATTCCACCCTGGAGGAGCAATGGGCCACTTCAGAATAGTTTGCTAGATTTCTTTTATTTTTTGTTTTAACATGTACCTTCTCTTCTATGGCTTTCCTTCCCATTCAGGTCACCGTAGAGCACTGAGTGGAGTTTCCTGAGCTGTACTGTAGGTTCTCATTAGTTACCTATATGTGCATTTTGCATGCTCATTTGCTTCAGTTGTGTCTGACTCTGTGTGACCCCATGGACTGTAGCCGACCAGGCTCCTCTGCCAGTGGCATTCTCCAGGCAAGAATACTGGACTAGTGGGTTGCCATTTCCACCTCCAGGGGAATCTTCCCGATCCAGGGGTCAAACCTGCATCTTCTGCGTCATAGGCAGATTATTTATTGCTGAGCCACCAGGGACGTGGTATCAATCTCAGTTCATAGTTTCTCCCAACCCTAGTTTGCTAGATTCTGACATACCCCTGTTGCCTTCTAAGGGAGTGAGCTCCTTGTCATAAAGGTATTCACTTCGAGGCTGCAGGGCA
Source organism: Aepyceros melampus (assembly GCA_006408695.1). Taxonomy (NCBI): domain Eukaryota; kingdom Metazoa; phylum Chordata; class Mammalia; order Artiodactyla; family Bovidae; genus Aepyceros; species Aepyceros melampus. The sequence continues at coordinate 23,399 of SJXQ01008337.1, read as the reverse complement.
TCAGGCAGAATTGCTGAGTGGGACAGGCTGGATTGGATGACTGAGAAGGTCCCTTCCAGCACTGAGCTGTCATTATCCTGGGATGCTACAGGTCAGCACTTCAGACTTCACATCAGCATGGTAGCCCACGCTGACCACCACAGATGGAGAGGACTTGGACTGCACCAGGCTGCAGCATCAATTCCCACAGGATTGAAAATTGACTCAGGAGGAAGGATTTTGATCAAGAGAGGTGAATGTAAAACCAGTTTATCAGTGACACGGGGTGTGGTGTAAGCCTAGAATCTGGTCTAGCTCAGGGGCTGAAAAGAAAAAGTGAAAGTGTTAGTTACTCAGTCATGTCCGACTCTTTGAGACCTCATGGACTTTAGCCCGCCAGGCTCCTCTGTCCATGGGATTCTCCAGGCAAGAATACTGGAGTGGGTAGCCATTCCCTTCTCCAGGGGATCTTCTCGACCCAGGGATCAAACCTGGGTCTCCTGCACTGCAGGCAGATTTTTTACTGTCTGAGCCATCAGGGAAGCCCTAGTCCAGGAACTGGTAGCCTTTAATTCCCACAGAATGGGTTTGGCGAGAAATTTCGCCCCCTACTGGCTCACGTAGTGTCGCCATCAGTCTTAGACTCACTGAATCACACCAGACATCTCCATGGGGAACACAGACATGATGGAGACAGAGCCCTCAGCCTTCTGCAACTGCCTCCACAATGCTGCACTGAGATACCTTTGGGGAGAGGCAGAAGCCTGGAATAGGAATACAGTGAACAAAACGTAAGGCAAACACATAGCATTTTACCCAATTGAATTTCCAAAAAAAAAAAAAAGAAAACTAAGGCTCATTGGAGCTTAAGAAATGTTTGTAGTTGTTGTTAATAGCATAGAAGAAGCACAGCAGACAAATACTCTGATCACAGAGCTTAGGACAGTCCCCCTTGCTGCAGAAAGCAGCCACTTGGGAGTAAATGTGGCAGCATGTTAATTTCAGTGGTGAGGCAGCTTCAGAGGAGCCCAGGAAGGAGAGCCAGCTCGGAGATGAGACAGCTGAAGGGAGCTGGGGTGGGGAGGGTCGGAGAAGATGATGGGGATAAACGGATGATGATCTTGGAACCAGGCATCCCTGGGACCTAGTATGTGCGTGTGTGTTAACATTTTAGTCCTGTCCGACTCTTTGCAACCCCATGGACTGCAGCACACCAGGCTTCCCTGTCCTTCACTATCTCCTGGAGTTCATTCAGACTTAGGCCCAATGAGTTGGTGATGCCATCCAACCGTCTCATCCTCTGTCTCTTCCTTTTTCCTTTGGCCTTCAGTCTTTCCCAGCAACAGGGTCTTTTTGCAGTGAGTCGGCTCTTTGCATCTGGTGGCCAAAGTGTTGGAGCTTCAGCTTCATCATCAGTCCTTCCAATGAATATTCAGGGTTGATTTCCTTTAGGATTGACTGGTTTGATCTCCTTGCCATCCAAGAGACTCTCAAAAGCCTTCTGTAACACCTCACTTCTTATATAAACAACCCTCTCCCAACTTTATTTGCATATCCCTCTGTTTATTTACTTTATAGCACTTAGAGCTTTAATTTTCATATTTAGAAATTTGCTTGCTTTTTAAAAAAATCTATCTCTTCCACTAGAGTATAACCTCCATGAAAAGAGACACCTTATCTTTCTTGTATGTCATTGTATCCAAAGCACTCAGAACAGTTTCAGGCATATAGTAGGTGCTCAATAAATATGTGTTGGTTGTATGGTCAACTAAAGATAAGCATCATACAAGATTGTAGTTTTTTAGTCACTAAATTATGTCCAACTCTTTTGAGACCCTCATGGACCGTAGCCCACGAGGCTCCTCTGTCGTTAGGATTGTCTCTCCTCTTGTCCCAGGCAAGAATACTGGAAGGGGTTGCCATTTCCTTCTCCAGGACATCTCCTCAACCCAGGGATCAACCACATTTCCTTTGTCCTCTGCACTTCAGGGGGATTCTGTTCTGCTGAGGCATCTGAGAAGCCCGTTATACAGGGAGGCTTTGTGTACTTAGGGAGCTAGTTTCGGGTGGTGATCTTAGGCTGCTCCCAGCCCCCAGCCTTTGGTGAAATGACCTAACTGTGTCTTTGCACATTATTGCTAGCAGGTTTCACCACTGGCTCCTGCTCTGTGCTGTTTGGCGAGCATCTTAACTCTCAGAGCCTTAGTTCACTCATTTCTAAATTTAGGAGTTCGACCTAGATGACTTCTAAGGCCTCTTCAGGCATTTAAAACTATGATTCTATAATCTCTGAAGCCAATAGAGGCAGGTAACATTTACTGATCTTTGCTGAGCATTTTGGTTATCAGCTTCCATGAATTATCTTAAGATAGAATCCATTATTTTCTAGTAGTTATATAAAATTTATCCCTGAGGTTTACCTAGATGTGTTTTTATTTTGGTGAGAAAAACAATATTTTTACAAATACTCAAGCTTCCTGGGAAATACAGAAATGAATTTTACCATCAAATTCACCTTTGATTTTCATGTGCAAGTTTTTATTCCCATCTCAGTTTTTATTTTTTTCAGATATGATCCAGAAATTTATATGCTTATTTCTTCAGTGAATTCTTAACCAGATGAACATTAGTATTTGGAAATTACTACACAGATTGTTGGAGATTGGAGGGGAACAAAAGGAGGAGGAAAATATATTTGTTTGAGTTTCTACACTATAAGGAACATAAGCTAGATGAGAAGTTTACTCCTAGTAATTTATCTAGTCCTCAAAAGTGATTTTTTAAAGATTTATTTTTAATTGGGGGTATAGTTGTTTTACAATATAGTGCTTGTACTATATAGTACAGTGGATCAGCTATGTGTGTGTTAGTGGCTCCGTTGTGTCCAACTCGCTGCGACCCCATGGACTATAGCCCCACAAGCGCCTCTGTCCATGGACTTCTCCGGGCAAGAATACTGGAGTGGGTTGCCATTCCCTCTCAAGGGATCTTTCTGACCCATGTATCAAGCCTGGGTCTCCTGCATTGGAGGCAGACTCATTTGAGTGCTTCGTTACCATTTGAGCCACTAGGGAAGCTCAAATCAGCTATATATATATATATATATATATATGTGTGTGTGTGTGTGTGTGTGTGTGTGTACACACTCTCCTTTTTGGATTTCCTTCCCATTTAGGTCACCACAGAGTATTGAGTAGAATTCCCTGTGCTATGCAGTAGGTTCTCATTAGGTATCTATTTTATCCATGGTATCAATAATGTATATATGTCAATCCCAATCTCCAATTCATCCCACCCTTCTTTCCCTGCTTGGTGTCCAAAAGTTTGTTCTCTGTGTCTGTGTCTCTATTTCTGTTTTACAAATAAGGTCATCTATACCATTTTTCTAGATTCCATAAATATGCGTTAATGTACTATATTTGTTTTTCTCTGAGTTCACTCTGTATGACTGTCTTTAGGTCCATCCACGTCTCTGGATGGCACAATTTTGTTCCTTTTTATGGCTGAGTAATACTCCATTGTGTATATGTACTATATCTTCTTTATCCATTCCTCTGTCAATGGACATCTAGGTTGCTTCCATGTCCTGGCTGCTGTAAGTAGTGCTGCCATGAGTACTGGGGAGCATGTATCTTTTTGAATTATGGTTTTCTCTGAGTATATGCCAAGGAGTGAGGTTTCTGGGTTATATGGAAGATTTACCCCTAGGTTTTAAGGAATTTCCATAATGGATGTATCAGTTTACATTCCCACCAACAGTGTAAGAGGGTTCCCATTTCTCCACACCTTCTCCAGCTTTTATTTGTAGAAGTCTAATAAATACAATTTAAAGTCAGAACAGTGGCTCACAAAGCAGAAGGTAATCAGCTATAGTTTAGCCATATGTGTCTTCTATTTTTTCCACACTAATGAATACTCAGGGGTGACAAGCTTTAATACCAGGAAGACTTTTTACTTTTTCTGATATTTCATATAGAGCTCCGTGGAACACTGCTAACACATTTGGGGTCTTCTTTTCTTTGTAGGGGCTGTGGCTTTAGTGTCCCTTCCTTTTCCTCCCAAGGTCACTTTAGGAACCATGTCCAGCAGACATATTCTGCGCCCTAAACAGATAACTAACGAGAAGCTACTGTATAGCTCAGGGAATTCTGCTCAGCGCTCTATGGTGATCTAAATAAGAAGAAACTCAAAAAAAGAGAGGATATATGCACTTCTGTTACAGGATGGAAAAAATCAGTGTGTTTCTTACTCCTTCACCAAACAATCACAACAGAAAGAAAGTAGGTTGTTTCCATGTCTTGGCTATTGTAAATAGGCACTTCCCCTTTCTTGGTGAAACCTTTCGTGGTTGGATTCTTATGGACTCACCCTTTTCAGAGACTGCCTATTGGGAGTCCTTTGCTGTTGTGTAATTGTTAGGTTGTGTCTGACCCTTTTGCAACTTCATGGACTATAGACTGCCAGGCTCCTCTGTCTATGGGATTTTCCAGGCAGGAATAATGGAGTTGGTTGCCATTTCCTTCTCCAAGGAATTTTCCTGAGCCAGGGATCTAACCTGCATCGGCAGGCAGATTCTTTACCACTGAGCCGCCAGGGAAGCCCACTGGGGGTCCTTACTGAGGCCTTATTTGTAACCAAGCAATCTTGCCTTTCAGACCACAGCAGAGAAGTCTCCTGGGGCCTACTTCCTTCCTGAGTTTGCACTTTCCCCTCAGGGGAGTTTTCTGGAGGACACAACCGGGGAGCAGTTCCTCACGTATCGCTATGACGACCAGGTAAGAGCCTCACTGGAGAGCCTATTTTTGGCTCTGCCATTTGCCAGTTGCAGGAAACAGTTTCTCAAAAATAGCTTCAAAATCTTTCTATTTCCTCCTCAGCACAACTAGTACAATAGACCCGTGACATCAGGAAGGACCCTGAAATCCCGGGCTGCCCACGCTTGCGTGTAGCTTCCTGCACAGCGTGCGGCTCCTGCTCTGGTTGTGGCATTGGCTTGAGAGACACGGTCTCTGACTTTCATCGGAATATTTAAATATTAAGATAAATATTTAAATGTGTTCAATTTAGCTATTGCCAATTTCATCATGTGATTCTGAAATTATCTAAAAGTTCTGTTTTCTGATTAAGCTTTGCTTTCATTGCCCTCTAAGCTCTTATTTAATTTTTTTTGACCAGTACCAAAACTTACCTTTTTCAAACTCATTTTCCAGAAAGGAAAACAGATGCCTGCCTCTGTGTGAGTGTGCTTGTGTGCACATGGGTGTGTGTTTAAATAACTGCACAAAACCCCACTGGAGAGCAAGACTTGAGCTTGGCTGAGATGCAGAGAGCAAAACTGCACTCTCGGTACTATGCCTTCTCATTCTCGATTTACACTGATGCCTTGTTGTTGTTGTTTAGTTGCTAAGTCATGTCCAACTCTTTTGTGGCCCCTCGGACTGTAGTCCCTCTGGCTCCTCTGTCCATGGGGATTTCCCAGGCAAGAACGCTGGAGTGGGTTGCCATTTCCTTCTCCAGGGCATCTTTCTGACCCAGGAATTGAACCCGTGTCTCCTGCATTGCCAGGCGGATTATTTACTACTGATCCACCTGGGAAGTCATTTTCATAATATAGACCTCAGTTAACGCTTTGGACCTGGTTGCTAAGAGGGGCTAAACCGTCAAGTTACTTTCTGCCCTTTCTCCTGGGTGGATTTTTAGAGGCTCTATGATTTGTTGTTGTTGTTCAGTCACTAAATCGTGACTTACTCTTTGCAACCCCATGGACTGCAGCACACCAGGCTTCCCTGTCTTTCACTGTCTCCTGGAGTTTGCTGAAACTTACGTCCACTGAGTCAGTGATGCCATCCATCCATCTCATCCTCTGTCGCCCGCTTCTTCTCCTGTCCCCAATCTTTCCCAGCATCAGAGTCTTTCCCAGTGAGTCAGCTCTTCGTGTCAGGTGGCCAGAATGTTGGAGCTTCAGCTATGATTTATGTCTCCTTTTAATCGAGAAATTAATGATTTAATCGGTTTTCATAGGAAAGCTTCAGAGAAACTAATCGAGAGCCAGTAAAGGATAGAAGAGGATGTCTAGAAAATCACGAGCTTTGTGTTTTTTAATTAAAGAGTGGTTAATGCCTTCTCCAGCTTCTACAGATAAATTATATTTAATATCATAATAATATAAAAGCTATCTGAAGAGGAAAGTAAGCCCCTTCAGTCTTTCCAAAAAGCCTAAGGCAGACCTTAAAAGCATGTGGCACACCGTGGAAATTCTGTCCTAGGACATAGTGTTCTGGAGGGCCCAGTGGATAGCCTGTGAAAACATTCTGTGTTGCTCTCACTGTGTTTCTTTTCACTGAAGGAACAAAGTCAAACTATAACAAGCCAATAATAGCACCTACTCTCTGCTATTAAAGGCAAAAAAAAAAAAAGGCATTTTTACCAAACTAGGTGTATCTGTTGAATGAATCTCAAGAATGTAATCAACTAGAGAATCGTTAACCTATCAGCCCAAGCCTGGATCCTCTTTCCTCTTCATGCTGAGTGTGCAGACTGCACTGTAATATCAGAGAAAAGTTAGATAAAATATTCCTCAGTTTGAAAACCTCCCCCTTCCTGCAACATACCATCAAATGTGATGAAAAGTTAAGAACATAGACTCAGGAGTTGGACTGCTTTGGGTTTGAATTTCAGTTCTGATATTTTACTTGCTGTGTGACTTTGGACAAGTTACTTCACTTCTCTGTGTCTTAGTTTTGTCATCTGTGAGATATATGATGGTATTGGTCAACCTCACGGAAATGTTTTAAGAATTAAAGGAGATAATTCAGGTAATTCCTATGTCTGTCTGCACAGGCTCTGATGCATAAAAGTACTTCATGTAGCTATTGTTATTGCTAGTAATATTAATTGTGAAGATTCAGTTCGGAGAATCTCAGATACTCTTATGGAAAAGAAACGGAAGAAGCATACTCTCCATTCATATCAAGGGTCGCACACAATATGTTAAACTCATTGTTTATTAAAGTATAATATACATATAGTAAATGACATCCATATCTGAAGTGTAGAAGTTGACTAGTTTTAAAGATCTTTATGCCTGTGTAACTACCACCCAGATCCAGCAATTAAACATTCCCCCACCCCAGGAAGCTCCATGGACCCTTTCTGGTCAATATCTCTCACCCGGGAAGTAATCACTAGTCTGACTTCTATCGCTGTTATAGATTCATTTTGGTTTTTATTTTGTTTTTTCTGTTTTTTTTTTTTTAATTGGGATATAATTGGCTTACAGTGTTGTGTTAGTTTATGCTGTACAGCAAAGTGAATCAGTCATATGCATACATGTGCCTGCATGCTCCGTTGTTTCAGTCGTGTCCGACTCTTTGCAACCCCATGGGCAGTAGCCCACCAGACTCCTCTGTCCATGGCATTCTCCAGGCAAGAATACTGGAGTGGGTTGCCATGCCCTCCTCCAGGGGAGCTTCCTGACCCAGGGATTGAACCTGAGTCTCCTGTGTCTCCGGCATTGGAGGTGGATTCTTAACTGCTGAGCCGCCAGGGAAATGCTACATATACATATGCTCCCTCTTTTTTGGATTTCCTTCCCATTTAGGTCACTATAGAGCACTGAGTACAGTACACAGGGAACCTGTGCTAAGCAGTAGGTTCTCATTAGTTATTTATTTTATATGTAGTATCAATAGTATAAGTATGTCAATCCCAATCTACCAATTTATTTCACACTCTTTTCCCACTTGATGTCCATTTGTTTGTTCTCCATGTCGCTGTCTCTATTCTTGCCCTGCAAAGAGGTTTATCCGTACCATCTTTCTAGATATATATGTTAATATACAGTATTTGTCTTTCTCTTTCTGACTTATAACTTCACTCTGTATGACAAACTCTAGGTCCATCCACGTCTCTACAAATGACCCAGTTTTGGTCGGATCACACAGCACGTACTCATCTGTGTTCAACTTCTTTCCCACATTATGATATCTGAGAGATACAACCAGGTTGCTGCATCCGATGTAGTTCAGGTTTTAATGTCTGTACCTTGTGCTATCTGCAGCCATCTGTCTCATCTCAGGGCAGGTGGCAGCTATTGCATGGTGGGGAGCATCGCTCCCACACAGAAATCCCCAGGTTGTCTCCCAGAGGTTTTCAGGGCAGCCATCCCACTGTCCCAGCAGCCTGAAGCCAGAGTGACAAAGTGCCTATGCTGTGGAGGCTGCTGTCTGGTTCCTGAAGTTGTGGGTCAGGACTGGGTTCCCCAGGAACGTCCGCCTATCAAACACTCATTTGATAAAATAGGAAGTGGGCAGACCGTGTGTAGATACCGCTGTAGAACTTTTTAAAGTGCACTCGATTCTGGTGTATTTTCATGACGACCTTCAGGTCACTCTTCCAATGTCCCCTGGATTAGATGTCTGGAAAACTAAGAGCCCCGAGGCCAGTAAAGCCCAGCTGTGATGTAGGCTGTGTTTAATGAGTCACATAAAAAGCGCACTATGGGTTATAAAGAGACTGGGGCAGCTTCTAGTGAAGTATGCCATCTTGAAGCCAACTGGTAGCCATGCATTTTGGTGCAGGCAGGACTAGTCAGGCCGCCTTTGTCTTGCTTCTGCCACTGATTGGCTTGTAATTTAACAAAGTCATTCAGCATCTTTGGACCTCAGAGTCCTCACTTTTTTAAAAAAGGAATATTTTTGGCTGTGCTGGGTATTTGCTGCTGTGCGGGCTTTTCCTTAGTTGCCATGAGCAGGGGCTGCCCTCTAGGTGTGGTACACAGCCTTCTCATTGCGGTGGCTTCTTGTTGCAGAGCCCTGGGCTCTAGGGCTCTGGCCCAGCAGTTGTGGCGCACGGGCTTAGTTGCCCTGTGGCATGTGGGATCTTCCTGAACCAGGGAAGGAACCCATGTCTCCTGCATTGGCAGGCAGATTCTTTACTATTGAGCCACCAGGGAAGCCCCCTCATTTGTTTTGAAAAACAAAGTGACTGTATTTCATGTTCCAAACTTCTTCCTGTCCTAAATCGTCTACTTTTCGAAACTACAGAAATATTCTACATTACAGAGTGTTAATTGGATCATGCTGATGATCAAGGCAGTCATGCCAGCAAATGCGTAAACTATTATTTAGAGAGCCATAGGATTTTATAGCTGGTGGAGCCTTTTCTCAAATGCCACATTTCAAGAGTTAAGGAAACAGACACTCTGAACATGCAAATGACTTACTCAAGGACACCCAGATGGTTATGTGAAAAAAACTGAAACTTATATTCTAAACTTTAGGCTCTCCCACTCTGAAATACATCCAGCTGCTTCTCTTGGAAGAATCATGTCAAAAATTATCTCTTTTCCTAAATTTCTGAATTCCACTGTTACAGTGGGCTTCCCTGGTGGCTCAATCAGTAAAGAATTCGCCTGCAATGCAGAAGACCTGAGTTTGATCCCTGGGTTGGGAAGATCCCCTGGAGAAGAAAATGACAACCTGCTGCAGTATTCTTGCCTGGGAAATCCCATGGACAAAGGAGCCTGGTGGCCTACAGTCCATGGAGTTGTAAGAGTTGGACACCACTTAGTAGCTAAATTACCACCACTATTACAGTGAATAGGGCTTTGGAGACTTTAGCAGATCCAAGGGAATAATTTCAAATTCATGAGCTGCCTCATGAGCTCATTCTTAACTCCTTGAGAATTTGGAATTAACTATTTGTTGTTCAGTTGCTGAGTCATGTCTGACTCTTTGTAACCTCATGGACTGCAGCATATCAGGCTTCCCTGTCCTTCACTGTCTCCTGGAGTTTGCTCAGACTGATATCCATCAGGTCGGTGATGCCACCCCACTATCTCATCCTCTCTCGCCCCCTTCTCCTCTTGCCCTCAATTTCCCCCAGAACCAGGGTCTTTTCCAGTGTGTTGGCTCTTGGCATCAGGTGGCCAAAGTATTGGAGCTTAATTAACCTAGGGTAAGTTTTAATGTAAGCTTATGGACATTTGGGAGAGAACCACCTGGATTTTGTGTTGCAGAGGCCCTTTTATATTTTGTTGGTTTTGTGGCTTCAAGGCGTGTGGGATCTTAGCTTCCCCACCAGGGATAGAACCGGAACCCCCTGCATTGGAAGCATGGAGTCCTAACCACTGGAAGCCAGAGAAGTCCCCTGCAGAGATGCTTTTATACTGTTTATACCCATCATCTCTTCTTCCCTGTCACCATCTGTCACTGACCAATCTGATGTTTATTTTGTCTCTTTCTGCCCACATTTAAGTGGATTCAAGATTTTTTTTTCAAGTTAAAATCACTGTCACCTATGCTCTCATCTACCATTGCTTTCAGTGACTACTTGACTTCCAAATTCTTATTTTCTCCTGCTGCTTTTTCCTTCTCCTTTTAGCTCTTAAAGTCTGACTTCTATCATCTTCTTCCTCCATACCCCCTCTCACCTTAGACAGGATTATTTTCAAAAATTTCATTTCCTTTCCTGAAGTCAAATTCAGAGTTTGATCATTCTACATCTGTAAAACTCTATGATTGTAAAATTCTCTGTTTGTCAAAAATCAGAATAACGTCATCACTGGAGTCAAGTTAACTCTTTGCCTACTTGTATGATTTCTTGTTGCAAAACGCTACTTCAGTTTGTATTTTCTCTACTATTTCCATCAGCAGAGAGGATGTGTGGCCCTGGAATTATAGAATGACAGAGTTGGAAGGAAGTTTAGGGATTCTGTTTTTTCAGGTGAGGAAGTGGAGCTTCAGAGAGGAACAGTGTCTTACCCAAGATCACACAGCCAAGAAATAGCAAAGCCAAGTGTCTGTTTTTTGCCCTGCAGCTCAGTTAAGACATTTTTTTACTTCTAATCTGTGGGAAGGAAAAGTATGAGAGCAATGTTTGAATGAATTTTTAATATGCATCGTAACAATAACATGTTAATAATGAACTCTTTGTGGAGTCTTCTTTCTAAACTTCTAAGTGTTTTTTTCTTCAATGATTATGAACAAACTGAATTTTCATTTTGCTTGTTTGAATATTGATTTATGTATTCTTTCTAAGGACAAGAAATCTATTTGCTGTGAGTCCATCTTTCTCAAAGTTACTTCTCCTGAACTTTTCATGAATATCTTGGCCGGGAGCTTCATTGTGGTTAAACTGTTGGCAGGCCTCAGAAAATCACTTGATGTTCCCAAGTTATTCATATAATAGTTTTTAACTTGGGAAGTATATACCAGCTTCTGAAGTTTCTCATGAAGGGAGATGGACACGACCCTTGTACCTATAGGACATTGCCAGTGTCTCTGGGGATCTAAATGGGCAGCTCACATGTTCTCTGCAAGGAGAGTTTTCTTTGTTGTTTCTGGCCTGTGTGTATAATGTTTTTAAGCAGCGAGCCATTTGAGTTTGAATAGTTCATTCCTTTGTTAGTGAGTAATCTTGGTCAAATGTAGTTAGGCTCCTTCAATATTCCAAAGAGTTAGACCACGAGCTTGCTTTCTCATTAGATCAATGCTAGAAGACAGGAACACATTAACTGGAATGACTTGTACTTGATTCCTAAATCAGGCACATTGCAGATACATGAATACTTCACACATAGCCATACGTGCTGCTCTGATTCACTTTGGTATACGTGCACTCTGAATTTCATTATCGTGGAGTTTTTTGCACATCAGCTCATTCTCAAGCATTAAAGAAAAAGACTGGTTAATGGAGAGTCAGTTGAGCTTTTGAACCCTGCAGACATTTTCCTCTTCTAATGCTGTCTTCTTTGACTCATTTTTGGGGTACTGGATAATTTTTCAAATTACGTTCATCAGGTGAGTTAAATGATAGATACAAGATGTTGAAGTTCCAAACAATTCCCAGTGTAGCCCTTGCTGCCTGTGCCCAGATTTCTCTTCTCTCTGAGGTCTGACCTGTCCCTGCCCAGGATGTATTAGTTCTTCAAGCACTTTGAGACTAGGTTACTTTTAATTGCTCTACTGTGTCACCCTCAGTCCTTGGATGCCCACTGCCTCTTGGACTACCAAAAGATCATAAGTAGCCATATGAGATTAATAATAAAACAAGGTAGTGTGTGGTGAATGCAAAATAAATTAAAAAGGCAACAACATAGTGGAATGGAAAAACACTTTGGAAGTCAGGAGATCTGAATTCTATCCAAATTCTGATACTCATCAGACCTATGACCTTGACAAGTCACTTAAATCAGTAGCCTATAAAGTACTGCCTACAGGTCAAAACCTGCCCCACTCTTAAGTTTTTGTAAGTAAAACTTTATTGGGACACACACACGAAAGCCATTGGGCCCCTCTTCTCTGCTACAAAATATAAGTTTCTTTTAAATGAATGTCAGGGTTCACAATCTACTGTGGTCTCTTCTGCTTCAGGCATAGCAATGTGAGTAGATTTTAGTGGTGTCTGCTGTCCTGGACCAAGGCAGGAAGCTGGCCTTTCTGGCTTGCTATGAAGATGGGGAGTAAGTGGCAGGTAGAAGACTGGATGGAAGCATGTTATTTCTTTCTGTTGTCAAGGAGGAAGAACAGAGATGGAGAGAGCTCTAAGACAAAGGTGAGTGGATTTGCTGGCTGGGTGAGAGAGCCATGTCAGGCCAGAAAAGACTTTGCTGACTCTATGGAAGCTGAAGTTGGAAGGGCTAGATGTCCAGGCAATAGTGGAATTTATACCCTATCATGAGGGATTTTAAGCATTATGTTTTGATTGGCTGATTTGGAGTTTGGAAATGTTGTTTTTGGTTGGGCAAGTCCTGGCCTACAGCACAAAAGTACAGGCATGGCTTGCAAAGAGGTTCTTGGGGGGCTAAGGCTCTGGGAGGTTTGGGTCATTCCATGGATGCTTTTGTCTGCTCGTGCTTGAGGCTGTATCACTCTGGACAGTATTTCTTGGATGTGGACTTTGGGTAGCAGAGGCCTCTTGAGGGCTGTTCAGGTGGTACGTGGGTGGTTCTGGCATGTGGATGCCCTAAACCAGTTGGAAAAGTACCTTGAAAGTGTCCACAGAGACTTCCCTGGTGGTCCAGTGGCTAAGACTCCATGTTGTCAATGCAGGGGACATGGGGTCAATCACTGGGTAGCGAACTAAGATCCCACATGCCATAACTAAGATCCAGCACAGCCAAATAAAGAAGTCATAAAAGTGTCTCTAGTGTTATTTTCTATATAACCTTCTATGATACTTTTAGTATTAGTCTCATGTCACTTTCATAGGGTGACCAACTGTCCCAGTTTTCTTGGGGCTGAAATCATCCAGGCAAACTGGGACAGGTGGTCACTCAGCTTTCCAGCCCGGACATTTCTGTTGGGCTGGAGTTAGCAGTTGAGATCAGTGGACCTGAGGTTGAGGTGCTGCTGGCTACTGTGCTTGGTAGGTCATTCCAAGAGCCAGTGGGGAAAAAGAGTGTAGCTGTTAGTAGTGTCCCATCTGGATATTCTCTTGGCGTTGTCTTCCAGTAAATTTCCAGGCCTGAGTTTTTCGAGAGAGTAACATGGAAGCATATACCATGTGTAAAAGAGATAACCATTGGGAATTCACTGTATGACTCGGGGAACTCAAACCATAGTTCTATAACAACCCATATGGGTGGGAACGGGTGGGAAGTGGGAGGGAAGTTAAAGGCGGAGGGGACACCTATGGCTGACTCATGTTGATGTACGGCAGAGGCCAGTACCATATTGTGAAGCAATTTTCCTTTGATTAAAAATAAATAACTTTGGGGGAAAAAAAAAACCTAAAAAAAAAAAAAATTATTTATTTAGCTGTGTCAAGTCTTAGTTGTGTCTCTCAGGCTCCAGAGTTGTCTCTCAGGCTCAGCAGTTGCTGCGCGTGGGCTTAGTTGCCCTGTGGCATACAGGATCTTAGTTCCTTGACTAGGAATCGAACCCCCGTCCTCTGTATTGGCAGGTGGATGCTTAACCCCTGGACCACCAAGGAAGTCTGGGCCTGGGTTTATTAATGAAGCTTCTGTGTGTCCATTCATGTGGCTCTTTTCCATCTGTGTCTTTACACAAATTGTCCCGGTTGCTTAGAACATCGTCCTCTGCTTCCTTCCCTCCCCCAAAATCCTTGTTCATCGATGTCGGTTTGATCTCTGGGTTGGGAAGATCTCCTTGAGTAGGAAATGGTACCCATTCCAGTATTCTTGCCTGGAGAATCCCATGGACAGAGGAGCCTGGCAGGCTACAGTCCATGGGGCCACAAAGAGTGGGTGAGCAAACACAACACAGTGTCAAAGAAATCAAGATGTAGTCAGTATTAAGTATTCTGGTTTCACAGAAAATTGAATTATGAAAATAAATTTCAGAAACTTAGTAACAGAGGAAGAGGACAGGATAATAAAATTGATGAGAAGAAGATGGTAGCTATGTTATACAGATCTCAGAGAGTTAACCTATTAATATATACTCACAAATGGCAGAAGAGATTGAGTGGAAGAGAAGAAAAAGTCAAATAAATGCTATAAGTCACTTTTGATTTACTAAAAGATTTTGTGAAGAAAATCCACAAATATCGCTAAAATATGTGTTAATTATATTGCATTCTGATTTTTTAAAAAAGTGAGAAGCAGCATCTTAGAATTTAGGAAATGCAAATGCAGAAAAATTAGTATATCAAGATGAATGTAGCCCAAGTTCTCTGAATCTAAATAAATCAAATAAGATGTTTTTAAGACAAAAAGTATAAACTCTTGGACATTTAAAAATATTCTCCTAAAGCAATTATTGGCCAAAGAGGACATAAGAAATATAATTACACACTTTGTAGGAAATAACCAAAATGAGAATACTGTATCAAAAAATCATAATTAACTACAATCTATACTGAGAGGTAAACTTATAGTCTCAAATACTTTCAGTAAATGTACACATTTACTATATTCAACATGTGGTATAGAATAGTCGGTTAACTATTTAGAGAAAGTTAATTTAAAGTCTTTTCCATATGCCAAAATAAATTCCATATGGATTGAAGAGTTAAATAAAAATTAAACCATAAAAATATAATAAGACTGTAAAAGTAAATGTTTCTCAAATTTCTAATGTAGAAACTTAGAATGAATGGAAAATAGAGTGTATTGGTAGGTTTGACTATTAGGAAGGCTTAAAAATGTGTATTTACTGAAAATCATTCAAATGAAAAGTTAAAGGAAAATAACATATATAAATTATGGTAAAATACTGTGTAAAATACTTTGTAAGAAAAAGTAAAGAAAATAGTAAAGGAAAGCAAAAAATCTGTTAACCATGTGGAAAAACCTTTTCTTCTAAAAGGAAAGCAAAAAACCTGTTAACTCATGTGGAAAAACCCCATTTTACTTGTAATCAATAAAATGTAAATCCAAGCAATGACCACATAGCATCCCCCCCAACTTTACTTTAAAAAAGGAACAATATGAAAACCTCGTCCTGGCAATTGTGACACAAAAGGTCAGGCCATGTGATGCTGCTGCTGCTGCTGCTGCTGCTAAGTCACTTCAGTCGTGTCCGACTCTGTGTGACCCCAGAGTCCACCAGGCTCCCCCGTCCCTGGGATTCTCCAGGCAAGATCACTGGAGTGGGCTGCCATTTTCTTCTCTGTATGTGATGCTAGTGAATAATAATATGTGCAATGCTTTTGATAAGCAGTTTTGTCATCTTTATTTGGAGCCTTAAAAATATATTTACTTTTAGCCAACTATGTCTTTTCTGGGAATTAGCCAAGGGAATATTTTAAGTTTCTTTTTTTTAAGTTTTATGCAAAATTACATTGATCTCATCATTATTCATAATAGGTGACAACTAGGAACAATTTAAATATTAAACCATAAGGAAATGGTTGAATAAACTATGGGATTTCTAACATGGACTATTACAAAATTTTTATTATATGTGCACTTTCAAAATAACATGGGAAACATTAACATTATATCCATAGATTATAAGATTGGGTCACAAAATCATAGAAGTCTCCAATTTTTTTCATATGTGGACAGAAAGAAAAACACCAAGAAATGCCCCAAGCTGTTAACAGTGGTCATCTTTGGACTGCAGAATTATGGATGTTTAAATTTTTCCTTTAAGTATATTCTCTAGGCTTTCTACAGGTGACTATACAATACTTTGATCATTAAAACATGATAAATATCCTTTCTAAATAGTGAGGAAGGGTCACTCATGGGGAGTGGCTAACAATACTGGAATACTTTGAAGGGTGGGGGCAGTTTTAATAAATGGAAACAATTAGGGAATGAATATACTCAAGGCTCACACTGAATAAGTGGCCACCAGTTCTATGCCCCGTGGGTCATTTCTTTTCTTGTCTTTCTTTGAAGAACTTCACTAATAAGGCAGAAGACCTCACCTTTACTTTTGTCTTTTATGGAGAAACTTTATTTTCCTATGGAAACCTTTTCCTTTTTTCCACTTTATAGACCAAAGATGTCTGCAGGATTCAGCCTTGGGAGATGTTTATGTGCAGGTGTTCAATTTCCCCTACATAAACCCACACACATTGATTCCTTTCACCCTACATTTGGGTGAAATTCACACTGTAACGTGAACATGAATATCTATCTATTGATACAAATGCTAATCAATAAAGTGTTCGTTTGAAACAGTAATTTGCATTACTCCTTAAAGTTGTTCATGTTAAATCATTTAATAGAATAATTTTGTGATGAAAAGGGTATTAAAAATTGAGGTTGGACATGTTTGACCTTTGGAAGAGGACCTTCTGGAAATGTTCCTTTGCAATAATGCTCAAAACCTGAGAACTTGCACTCTGGTTTGGGAAAGATTTCCTTGAAAGTAAAACCCATCACTTTGGGTGACCCATCAACTTGAAGACAGTCAGCAACATAAATACAAAAGGGAACAGGGGCACCGTTTGGCTGTCAGATGTCCCCCGCCCCCCACCTCTCAGCTGAGCCATAACATGCTTAGATTAATTTTTCAGATTATGTCAGCAATGGAAACTCACCATAAAAAATTCAAAAATACTGTACTTCTCTGGATCTCAAATTGAAAAAGACCACCCAGGACTAGGCTTTTTGCATTAATTTCAGAGGGACAGAATTGTCAAAGAGCAGGTAATCTAGAGGTGTGGTAGCTGACCTGTAGATCCTAACTTTTTTCTTGACAAGATGGATAACACTATGGATATTCAGTTGGCCAAAAAGTTTGTCTGGGTTTTTCTGTAACATTTTGTGGAAAAACCTGAATGAACTCTTTGGCCAACCCAATAAAACTGACGTTAAAAATCTGATATTTAAAAATGATATGGAACATTTTAGAAGGTTCTAGGTCACTATGGGTACTGATTACCCAGAGAAGGCGCTAGTGATAAGATCAGGAGCACTGGTCACCTCTCTTGTCTTAAATGTGCTGTGTTTAGTTGCTCAGTTGTGTCTGACTCTTTGCAACCCTATGGACTATAGCCCGCCAGGCTTCTCTGTCCATGGGATTCTCCAGGCAAGAATACTGGAGTGGGTTGGCATTTCCTTCTCCAGAGGATCTTCCCAACCCAGAAATAGAACTTGCATCTCTTGCATCTCCTGTGTTGGCAGGTAGATTCTTTACGACTGAGTCACCTGGGAAGGAGATTCCAAACTGATGCATTGTCCAGGTGGGAACTCCAGGAATAAAGCCTGCAGAGCTGAATCCGAGATGCCATCCACAGCCTGGAGTGTTGAACAGAGGACTGAGGCTAGGTCACTCTGTGTGGCAAAGGGGCAAGAACTGGGGCAGAATGTGGGGTGGAGATTGCAGTTTGAGAGACCATAGCTCAGTTTCACAACAAAGCCAAAACCATCCTTGAGGACTCAAAAGCTTAGTGCTTGGGAACAGTTAGCTTTTTTATTTATTTATTTTTTAAAATTTGTGTTATTGGAGTGTAAATGTTTTACAATGTTGTGTTAGTTTCTGCTGTACAACAAAGTGAAATCAGCGATGCATATACATATATTCCCTCTCTATTGAGCCTCCCTCCTACCCCCCATCCCACCCTTCTACTGCTATTGCTAAGTCACTTCAGTCATGTCCAACTCTGTGCGACCCCATAGATGGCAGCCCACCAGGCACCCCCGTCCCTGGGATTCTCCAGGCAAGAACACTGGAGTGGGTTGTCATTTCCTTCTCTAGTGCATGAAAGTGAAAAGTGAAAGTGAAGTCACTCAGTTGTATCCAACTCTTAGCGACCCCGTGGACTGCAGCCTACCAGGCTCCTCCATCCATGGGATTTTCCAGGCAAGAGTACTGAAGTATGGTGCCATTGCCTTGGAGCTGAGCTCCTTGTGTTATGCAGCAGGTTCCCATAGCTATTTATTTTACACTGGTAGTGTATCTATGTCATGTTCCCTGAAATGATACTGAGCATCAAGAAGTTGTCAAGCTTATTTTCTAGGTCCCCAATTTAAAGACTTCAATGTATGCTTTCCATTTTAAAAGAGTTAGGCTAAAAATGCAACTCTGGAGGGCATCCTTCTTTATCTGGAAAATTACTCACTTCCGTAACGGTGTCAGATAAATGAGTCACCTCTGTACATTTCATCCATCTAACAGATGCTTCCTTTATCAGATCAGAACATACGTGTAAAAGTGGAAATTAAAGGAACGTGTTGGGATCCATGTTCTTCCTTAAAAATGGATTTTCTAAGAAAACTCTATTCCATTTGAATAACGGGCAATAATATATACCAAGGTTGTAGCTTTTATCCTTAATAGTAAGTATAACTTACAGGAAATGCTGTAGAACTATATTAGAAGCTACATAAACAATGTTCAGCTCTGTTTTAACCAGTTGATCATATTCCAGAAAGCTGTTATTTTTTTTCCATTGGCATTTCATGGAATTTATTGACTTTTCCTCATTTGTGCTAGGTTATCTTTCTACTTCTTAATTCAGACTGGATTTTCATCAAATCATCATACATCCCTGTTTATCTTTCTTTGTGTGAAAGGGGTATGTTTCTTTAGAAACAGCCAGCTTAGGATACAGTGTTTCTCTGGATGCAATTGCTGTCAAACTGCAATGAGCACAGGTAATGGATATTGTCATACACGACATTTGGTTCATTAGAGTCTGTCAAAATGGGTTGGGTAAGTTATGGCCCTTGGAAAGAGCACAATACTGCATTGTGTTGGAGAAACACACTTTTAAGGTATTCCTGAACTGGCATTTATTATGACCTGCCACAGTATTTCCATTTTCAGCATTTTATTAAATTTGACCGTCTGGGGGTAATCACAAGAATGTAATGGGAAAGGTAATGTGAAATGTCTCCTTAAACGCTGCTGAACAGAAATGAACTAGATCATTTATTCAGTCCAACAAATTGATCACCTATGATACAGCGCTCTTGGTGATAAAACTAGTAACAAGACAGTTTCTGTTTTCAACTAGCTTGCAGCCCAGCAGGACAGACGAATGGTCAAAACTGATCCTGATGTGATGCTAGGCTGAAGGTGTTGATGGAAAGCAGAGAATTAGAGAGGAACGTTTTCTTCCTGGGGGTGAGGAACTTGGGTGTCTACACATTAGGTACTGACCTTGATGGGAAGAAACTGTGAGTCACAGCTTCTCAGTGTGATTGGAATTCTGGGCTGGTGCTAAGTTCATTGTCCTTTGGTGTTTTTGTGGGCTGCACACATATGCATGGAATTTAATGTCATTTTAACTCACCAGAGAAAGTTTGTGGGTCTAGAGGTTTGGAAAATAACTCACTCTGCAATAAGCTACATTTTAGCTCAAATCTTTCAAATGATTATGCCATACTCGCTCTGCTTTGTCTGAAGGAAGCAGTCTCCCTGTCTGGAGACAATGGTGTTGAGTAAATTTACAGGAGGATGACTTTATTTAAAAAAAATCTCCTCTAGTTTGTTGACAGCACTCATGCTTCATAAAACAGGGTGCATGATCCTGAATTTCATATGAATAAAATTTATTAATTTTGATGTCTACTTTGAATGCTTTAGATCATTTATTTGGCTTACTGCCCAGTAAAAGCAGGAAAGTGACTCGGACATCAACCACAAAACAGCCCAGGGACCCCTTCTCACTGGATAGACATCTGGAATGGTATATGAGGAACAGACATTGCAGACATACATTTAATTAAAGGTTGGTGTTCAGACCGGAGGAAAGTGTGGTGAGCCTCCTAGCATAAAGGGAATAGTGAGTCTCTGAGACAAACATTGTTAATATTTTTTGTTTTATAATGATGCTTTAGAGCTTGAAAGAGTGTAACTATAAAATATAGACTATGAACTCAAAACAATATTAAGTCCAAATAGTAATTTTTAATGGCAGCAATTTATGATGCATCTGTGTGGGTTCTTTAAAGCAGAAAAAGTCTTCAACACATATTTTACAGTTTTAGGAAAAAAAAAAGAATTCTCCTTTGAGTTTTTGTGATCTGATTGATTATAGCAATAGTAAGGATTTACTGCAGCTTCCCAGGTGGCTCAGTGATAAAGAACACCAATGCAGGAGATGCAGTTTCAATCCCTGGGTCGGGAAGATCCCCTGGAGGAGAAAATGATTGGTAACCCACTCCAATATTCTTGCCTGGAAAATCTCATGGACAGAGGAACCTGGTGGGCTGCCATTTACAGGGTTCCAAAGAGTTGGACATGACTTAGTGACTGAGCAGGAGCACACAAGGAATTATTGAGTCACCTGTTATGCTAATTTGGATTTGTAGACATTATTCTTTAATTAATGACATTGGCAAGAATCATAACCTAAAAAATAGCATTCTGTTAATTAAATTATTTTTCATCCTCAAGCTGTCTCTAAGTTGGTGTGGGCAAAACAAGATCAGAGCTAGGAAAGCTGGGGATGGGAGTCCAGGTTCCTTGGGCTTGCGATGCTCTTATAGTAGTTCCTTGATCAAGTTACTACAACTCTTCAGCATCACAACACCTGTGTGCCTGTTTTGTGACAAGTTGCCTCTGCTCACTTATATGTGCCAGCTCAGGTATAGGTGTAGCCATTTCTGGGAGGAAGAGATGCTCAGTAAATAGACTCATGATTTATAGATATGAACACACCAAGGTACAAAGGAGTTAGAACATTTCTCTTCCAAACTATGTAAGCACAAATCATTGTTGGAGCTAAGGAGAAAGGATTCTCCTTTTCAGACCCCAGAGAGCATCATGGGCAGCCTGGATAGTTCTTATCTCACCTAATGAATGATGGCTGCAGGTGGTAGAAGTATCTTTTCTCCAACTTCTCCTCTGCTGGTAGGGAGGGAAAAGAGATGCCACGTTTGATAATGCAACTCTGATATGAAGTCCTCCAGCTTTTCTTTGAATGTCTCCAGAAAGTGGGGAGCCTTTACTCCCTGTACTGGTTTTCTGAGCTTTACCCATAATTATGTATATCTAGTGGAGAGTAAACTGTATCAGGCAGCCTCACTATGCAAATATTGCAGAATAAGAGTTTTTATTTTTAAAAAAATTATACCTAATTTTAAACAAGGTAGCCTATAAAGAGATACAAAATCTAATATGAAATAACCCAGCAGTAGGTGACAAAGAAAAGACAAGTATAGGGGCATATGTTATAGCCAAAAAGAGGCTAAAATAAAATATGTTATAGCCAGGAATAAGACTAAAATAGAAATGCACACCAGAGAGGTCTACATGCATACTACAGGATAGGAGGGGGCACATATTTAAATCTGAGCTTTCTAGAAGCCAATTTGGAGGCATAAACCCAGCCAACTTAGAAGAATAAACCTAATCAGTTACCTAATTTGTGGGGACCATAAGATAATAACCTAAGTGTTTCTCAGAAGCAAAAATATATTCCTTACTTTAAGATGGAAAAAGCTACTGATTTTATTTTAAAAAGCAAGCTTTAGTCCACAAAGATGGAGATGTTTGATTTTGAAAATAAAACATTCCAATGTTGGGATTCCTTAACCTGCTTACCAGATTCATATGAATGATCATGTTCCAGAAGCTTCTCCTATTAAAAATCTTTTTATAAGATTTATAAAGATACTTCTGGAGTCAATGAAAAATTTTTCATAAACTAAAACATATGTATGATTTTTGCATCTCAGTAGCCTAAATGCTTGTTTGTAGGTATTTTGCTATTGAGCAATGTCTGTCAAAGTGAAAAGTGTGAGTCCCTCAGTCATCTCTGACTCTTTGAGACTTTATAAACTGTAGCCCATCAGGCTCCTCCGTCCATGGGATTTCCCAGGCAAAAGTACTGGAGTGGGTTGCCATTTCCTTCTCCAGGGGATCTTCCCTACCTAGGGATTGAACCTGGGTCTTCTGCATCACAGGCAGATTCTTTACAGTCTGAGCCACCAGGAATCCCAGCGTTTGTCAAACCAGCTACCAAAGAACGCTAGATTAACTGGGTTTGAGATATTAACAATCTGCTGGCAACAAGAAGGAATCCTCACTTTAAGACATATAGTAGAATTTGAAGGAGTCTTTGCCTAGACAGAGGTTACCAATAAGGTTTGCAAGTGCCTCAGTTCCTTTGGGGCATGCTCAGTCACTAAGTCATGTCCGACTTTTTGCGACCCCATGGACTGTAGCCCACCAGGTTCTTCTGTCCATGGGGTTATCCAAAGAAGAATACTGGAGTGGGTTGGCATTTCCTTCTCCAGGGGATCTTCCTGACCCAGGGATCAAACTCTTGTCTCCTGCTTGGCAGGTGGATTCTTTACCACTGTGCCGCCTGGAAAGCCCTCAGTCTCTTTTACTTTGATCTAATTACTGGGCAGAAGGGATATGGGGAAGCTATGCATATTGTGGGAATAAGGGAGAAATATTCCCTTTTGACTTGATCTACAATAGGCATCATAAGGACAGGAAGAAAACAATTGACCACCCTTTGTACTGCTAAGGCACAAATGAGGAGTATTCTCAAAAATTTCCCCCAGGCTTATCTGACATATCATCTTGTGTAATAATCTAGAGTCCAAAAGAGGGGAAAGCAGTCCTTCCATTCTTTAGGAATCCTGCTGGGATTATATTGGATTTTCTATTAGTCCTGGCATTGAGGTCCTCCAAGTGATTAGCTGTACCATGAAAGATGTAGAATAGCTAATGATCAGATAGATAGCTATATTTAAAAAATTAGACCCCATATAAAATCAGTACTGAAAGAAAGGTTTTGGTCTCAAAAGCAGGAAAGATTTAAAATAAAAATAACACATGCTCAACTCAAAAAGTGTAAAAGGTGATGTCAACGTAACACAAAGGAAGTAAAGATAAAAACAAAAAAATGATAAAATAGAAGAATAACATCCAAAAAACAATATACTTCATCAATATAGCTAAAAACTCTTCCTTTAAGAAAACCAGTAGAATCCACTGACTTTTGACAAGTCTAATTAAGCAAACACCCTCTTCCAACAACACAAGAGAAGACTCTACACATGGACATCACAAGATGGTCAACACCAAAATCAGATT
>SJXQ01008336.1:936634-951917 GCA_006408695.1 Aepyceros melampus | reverse complement strand
CTCTCTCTCTCTCTCTCTCTACCCTCCCACCCCCCACCCCCTACCCCCCACACCCACGCTGATGCACTCCTTCACTCTTGTCTCTTCTTTGAGAATGGTTCCCCCCTCAAGAGATGAGAGGTCCAATTCTTTGGGAATAGGGGTGTTGAGGTCTTTCTGGCTACTTCCTGCTGAACTGGGTTGGAAGGGTATTGGGCCTCCCCCTCTTGCATGTCTCAAGCCTCAGACTTCTTATAGCTGTGTCCATGTAAGGGTGAGTGATATTTTCCATGGTTGGCTGTAGTTTTATACCTTTGTTGAACTGGCACTGCATATTGTAGATTGTTGATAGGTGTATTGAGTGTCCTCTTCTGATTTCTTCCACTGCTTGACTCATGAATAATGAATCCAGGAGTCATGTCCTAGTACCTTGACTGCTATGGGGATAGAAAGTATTACAGGGTAGGGGCCCTTCCATGTGGGCTGGAGTTGAGCTTTTGGGGACCCATCTTTCCAGACTTTAATTAAAACTTGAGTCCCTGGAGCATAGAGTGGTGACTCCTTAGA
The DNA here is from genome assembly GCA_006408695.1 of Aepyceros melampus. Lineage (NCBI taxonomy): Eukaryota > Metazoa > Chordata > Mammalia > Artiodactyla > Bovidae > Aepyceros > Aepyceros melampus. Next base: position 951,371 of record SJXQ01008336.1, on the reverse strand, counting down.
ATCTTTTGGGTCCTGGTTCACACCCCACAAGCGTATATCCTGTTGGAATTGCCCAATGGCCATGGTATAAGACTGGAGGGTCTGAACCTCTGGATCTAGGAAGAGGTCATTGACATAAACAAAAGGTCTCCCATACAGCATCTCATAAGGACTAAGACCAACCTGTTACTTAGGGGCATTAAAGGTGCAGAGGAGAGCTATTAGTAAAGCCTCCTTCCATCCCAGGCAGGTCTCCTGGATTATCTTTTTTATTGCTAATTTTAAGAATTGATTGGCTCTTTCTACTTTTCCTGAAGACTGAGGCCTCCAGGCACAATGGAGATAATAGGTAATGCCCAGTGCTTTAGAGACCCCTTGGGTGACCTTAGAAGTAAATGATGTCCCATTTGTCACTTTGTAATGACCTGGGCAGACCAAATCTTGGAAGGATTTCATGGAACAGTTTTTTTTACCACCTCCTCAGGCTTCTCAGTCTGGGTGGGAAAGCCTTCAATCCATCCTGTGAATGTATCTATCATGACTAACAGGTATTTATACCCTTAGGAAACTGGCATCTGGGTGAAGTCCATTTGCCAGTCCTCTCTTGGATAGGTCCCACGTTGTTGGACGGGCTGGGCCATCTGGGGTCTTCAAGCTCCTTGAGGGTTGTTTAATTGGAAAGTGAGAAAAGAGGAGACCACTTGTCTTATAGTTGTTTGGAACCCTGTTCCCCTGAAGGACCTTTTTAGTAATTTTTGGAGAGTCTTTTCCCCTAAATGAGTGGTGGCATGTAAGGAGTTAACCAACTTCCATTGGAGGTTCCCAGGCAGAAAAAGGAGTCCTTCCTTTTGGAACCACCCCATATGATCTTCTTGAAAGTCCTCTCTTAGCTTTAAGTCTCACCTTCAGTATATGAAGGAGTGTCTGGCAAATTAGTCTGTGGAACTAAGGTGGCAACCCCTATTAGGTCATGGTTCTGTAATGCTGCTTTCTTAGCTACCTGATCAGCTTCTTGGTTCCCTCGTGCCACTTCCGTGCTCCCTTTTTGATGTCCTTTACAGTGGGAGACTAAAACCTCTGTGGGCAGATGGACGGCCTCCAAGAGTCTAAGAATTTCATGACCATATTTAATTGGAGACCCTCGGGTGGTCAAGTGGCCCCTTTCTTTCCAAATAGAAGCTTGTGCATGTAGCACCAGAAAGGCATACTTGGAGTCAGTGAAAATGGCTATTCTTTTCCCTTTTCTCAGCTCTAAAGCTCGAGTCAGGGATATGAGCTCAGTTACTTGGGCTGAGGTACCTGGTGGCAGAGGCTTAGTCTCTATGATCTCAAAATTGGAGACTACTGCATATCTGGCTCTTCTTTTCCCATCTAAGACAAAGCTGCTTCCATCAATGTTCCAGATTTCCTCAGGATTGGTCAGAGGATCTGACAATCCCTCTCGGGGTTTTGTCCAGTGGTCCAAGGTTTCTAGACAAGAGAGAAAGGGGAGAGAGCCCTCAGGGGAAGGCAGGAGGGTGGCTTGGTTAAGAACCTCACAAGGGGATAGAGTGAGGCCTGGATTTTTCATCAGCATTACTTGATATCTGAGGATTCTTTGATCAGACATTCATAAATGGCCTCTCCCATTTAGGAGTTGTTTTACTTGGTGACTGGTAAAAATAGTTAGTTTGCCTCCAAAGGAGAGTTTTAAAGCATCTTCTATCATGATTGCTAGAGCTGCAAGATTTCGAAGGCAGGGGTGCCAGCTTTGGTTGGTTGGATCGAGTCTCTTGGATAAGTAAGCTACAGGCTGGGGCTAAGATCCCAACCTTTGAGTTAACACTCCCAAGGTTACTCCCTTTCTTTCATGGACATAAAGTTGAAATGCTTTTTCTGGATCTGGCAACCTCAAGGCAGGTGCTTGAGTTAAGGTGTTTTAATGTAGCCTCTGCCTTCTTTTGAGGAGTTCCCCACATCAGTGGGATTGAATCATCTCGTCCCTTTAAGCTTTCATATAAGGAAGGGCTGGGCAATTAGACCATAGTTGGGTACCCAGATTCTAAAATACCCAGTTAGCCCAGGAAAGCTCGCAATTGTTTTCGAGTTGTGGGGGAAGGCAACTGGAGGATTCCTTGTACCCGATCAGAGGACAGCCTCCTAGACCCCTGTGTAATCTGAACTCCCAGGTAAGTGACTTTTGTCTCGACCATCTGTGCCTTAGCATGGGAGACTTTGTATCCCCTTTCTGCCAAAAAATTTAGAACCTGAATTGCATGATGATGGGCATTTTCCTCATCTGGAGAGCAGATTAGTAGGTCATCTATGCATTGTAATATTTTCCCATTAGGTCCCAGGTCCAGATCTAGGAGATCCCAGCTAAGGGCCTGTCCAAACAGGTGGGGCTATCTCTGAACCCCTGAGGTAATACTGTCCAAGTCATCTGTTGATGTTTTTCTCCTGGGGCCTCCCACTCAAAGGTAAAAAGATATTGGGATTCTTTAGCCAGTGGTATGCAAAAAAAAAAAAAAAGCATCTTTGAGATCCAAGCCTGTAAACCGCTTGGCACTGAGTGGGATTTCTCCCAAGATTACATAGGGTTTGGGTACTGTGGGATGGAGTACTGTGGGATGGAGGGGGGGACTATAGCTTTATTTATGATCCAGAGATCTTGAACCATTCCCCAGGTTCCATTCTTTTTCTTTACTGAGAGGATTGGGGTGTTACATGGCAAACTGATGGGGACCAAGAGCCCACAAGCAAGGAATTTATTTATTAAAGGCTGTAGTCCCTCCCAAGCCTCTCTTTTGAGGGGATATTTTTCCCGGTTAGAAAACCGAGTGAGATCTTGGAGGACAATGATGACTGGTTCAGCTTGCTGGGCTCGTTCAGGAATTCCCTGGTCCCACACCTGGGGGTTAATTTTGTCCTCCCATAGTTTTTGGTTCCTCTCTATTGGAGAAGGATAATGGGTTCTTCAGTAGTAACCAGGAGCTGTAGAGCTCTAGGGGCTGAAAAACTTCCCATCACAAGGGTGGTCCCCAGTTTAGTAAGTATATCTCTTCCCAATAAGGGAGTAGGACACTCAGGGACCACCAGAAACTGGTAGGAAAATATTTGTCCATCCTAGCAACAAAGAAGTGCTTGGGTGAATCTTTTAGTTGTTGCTTTACCTGTAGCACCCAAAATGGTACAAGTTTGGGAGGAGAAGAGTCCAGAGTAGGAGATCAAGACAGAGTAGGTAGCCCCTGTGTCAGCCAAGAAATTCTTGGACCTACCTGCCATATCCAGTTGCACCCTGGGCTCCAGCCCCGTGATGGTTATCTATGACAGGTGGGCTGGCTGGAGTGGGCCACTTCCGTTCTCTTGAACCACTGTGAGGGAAGTCTTGGCACTTGACCTTGAGGACCCAAGAGCCTGAGTCCCAAGGACAGAATGCCACCCAATGTCCCAATTGATGGCATTTGTGGAAAGCCATTTTAGGAGACTTGTCATGGTTTGGACACTCTTTGGCCCAATGACCATCTACACTTTAGGCATTTGTCTTGTGCCTTGTCCTTCAAGGACTTGGGGTTTTCCATAGGGCTTCTCTGGAGCGTAGCCAGCATCTGGGCATGCCTTGTCTCTTTTCTTTTCTCCCTATCCTGGGCCTTTGCTTCCTTCTCCTATTTTCTGTTATAAAAGGTATTGGTGGCTGTCTAGACCATCTCATCTAAAGAGGCAACAGCATCCTGCTCCTGTATGTAGCTGTTGTAACCCAATTTGATATCTGATGCACATTGGGACAGGAATTTGTCCTTTAAAATCACCTGTCCCTCGTAAGAGTCTAAGTAAAGATTGGTAAACGTTTGGAGGGCCTCTTTTATCCTTTCCAGAAACGCAATGGGGTTCTCATTAGGCTCCTGAGTTATTGCTGAGACTGGGTACAGTCCCACAATTAATAGGCTTCCTTCTATTTCCATGAGTGAACTTCCTTAGGGGTGAATCTTTTTGAAGCTTATTCTTCCCAGGATTGTTGCAACCTGAGAACCAGGTGTCCCTGGGTCTGGATGCAGATTCCCCGGCAGGCTGAGGCATGACAGCCTCCTAGAGATCGAATCCCCTGTCAGGTGGAGGTGTGATGACCTCCCAAGAATTGGGTCCCTGGGCAGGTCGAGGTGTGATGACCTCCTGGGACCCCTGGGACTGGCGGATCCCCGAGCAGGTTGAGGCATGACAACCTTTAGAGGATCAGATCCCTAGGCAGGTCAAGGCGTGATGACCTCCTGGGACCCCCATGCTGGAATTTGGGCATCCCCAAGCTCTCCAGCATGACCAGTGCTGGGTAGGATTAAGGGGTTGTAACTCATTGCTAGTTTGTTCACCACAGATGGGAATAGATCTCATGATGTAAAACAATCTAAGCCTGTGCCCTGAGACTGGGAAACAGTGAAACAGTCATAAGCCTTGTCTTCTTATTCTAAGGGATTGTAAGTCCCTGATTTCTTGCCGTAGTCCTCCTTAAGAGCAGGTTAGGGTGTCTCCCCTGGTAAGCATTTCATTGTCATAGACTCACTTTAGATAACAACAGAAGTAGTGACAAAGAGTGGGTTATCTGACCCTGTTAGGGGCATTAAAGTATTTTAATAATAGGCTGGGTGGAGCAGCATTGCCTACAAGGGGGCAGGGTCCTGATTGTACGAGTTGGTAATTGGCTTAAGAACCAATTTGTTTAGAGGAAACAGATCAAATGTTCCATAAAAGTAGAGTGGAGATTTGATCCAGGGGTATGTTTGTAAGTTTAGGGAAGAGTGGCCCAAATGGCCTGCAGAGCTAACTCCCAAAGTGGCAACATTATCCCTGGAAGGCCAATTGACTTTGAAGGAATGCCAACTAATGGACTTCTAGCAGGCATTGTGTGCCTGTCTCCCACCCTAGCAGGTTCACCGATAGACACTGATGTTGTACATGTTGTAGGAAACATGGAAAATGAAGGGCTGAATATCTAGAGGGGTTGGATATTACACGGTATTTCCCTCCCAAGGCCAGCTATTTTCTGGTTGTCCCTCCAGAAGATTGTAGAGGCAACACAGTGGGCCTGGATGGGGCTGAGGAAAGGAGCATGAAACAGGAGGGAAGGAGGCAGAGCACAACCTTTGAAAGAACTACATAGCAAAAGGGTATAACATAAATCAATTAAAATCAATTGGGTCCAAGATGACAAGTTAAATTCAGTTCAGTTCAGTCACTCAGTCATGTCCGACTCTTTGCGACACCATGAATCACAGAATTTCAGGCCTCCCTGTCCATTACCAACTCCCAGAGTTCACTCAAACTCAGTTCATTGAGTCGATGATGCCATTCAGCCATCTGATCCTCTGTCATCCCCTTCTCCTTCTGCCCCCAATCCCTCCCAGCATCAGAGTCTTCCGATGAGTCAATTCTTTGCATGAGGTGGCCAAAGTATTTGAGTTTCAGCTTTAGCATCATTCCTTCCAAAGAAATCCCAGGGCTGAGCTCCTTCAGAATGGACTGGTTGGATCTCCTTGTAGTCCAAGGGACTCTCAAGAGTCTTCTCCAACACCACAGTTCAAAAGCATCAATTTTTTGGTGCTCAGCTTTCTTCACAGTCCAACTCGCACATACATAAATTCAAGTAAACCTTAATTCCCAATCTATAAGCCAACAGACACACCCAAAGATGGCAGGACAACTCTAAGGCACTGTCAAAAGAGGGAGGAGTGGGTGGTTCCCCAATGGCTGGGATGATGTTCCCATTCATTAGCATATGAATTCATCTCTTCACAAAATCTAACCAGACTAAATTCATGGCCCCAGTCCTTGCAAAGAAATAGAGGAAAATGCACAGAAATAGAGGAAAAGAACAGAATGGGAAAGGCTAGAGATCTCTTCAAGAAAATTAGAGATACTAAGGGAACATTTCATGCAAAGATGGGACTGATAAAGGACGGAAATGATATGGATCTAACAGAATCAGAAGATATTAAGAAGAGGTGGCAAGAATACACAGAAGAACTGCACAAAAAAGATCTTCATGACCTGGATAATCACGATGGTGTGATCACTCATCTAGAGCCATACATCCTGGAATGTGAAGTCAAGTGGGCCTTAAGAAGCATCACTATGAGCAAAGCTAGTGCAGGTGATGGCATTCCAGTGGAGCTATTTCAAATCCTGAAAGATGATGCTGTGAAAGTGCTGCACTCAATATGCCAGCATATTTGGAAAACTCTGCAGTGGCCACAGGAATGGAAAAGGTCAGTTTTAATTCCAATCCCAAAGAAAGGCAATGCCAAAGAATGCTCAAACTACCGAACAATTGAACTCATCTCACACGCTAGTAAAGTAATGNTCCCACCCCCCCCCCCCTACCCCCCACACCCACGCTGATGCACTCCTTCACTCTTGTCTCTTCTTTGAGAATGGTTCCCCCCTCAAGAGATGAGAGGTCCAATTCTTTGGGAATAGGGGTGTTGAGGTCTTTCTGGCTACTTCCTGCTGAACTGGGTTGGAAGGGTATTGGGCCTCCCCCTCTTGCATGTCTCAAGCCTCAGACTTCTTATAGCTGTGTCCATGTAAGGGTGAGTGATATTTTCCATGGTTGGCTGTAGTTTTATACCTTTGTTGAACTGGCACTGCATATTGTAGATTGTTGATAGGTGTATTGAGTGTCCTCTTCTGATTTCTTCCACTGCTTGACTCATGAATAATGAATCCAGGAGTCATGTCCTAGTACCTTGACTGCTATGGGGATAGAAAGTATTACAGGGTAGGGGCCCTTCCATGTGGGCTGGAGTTGAGCTTTTGGGGACCCATCTTTCCAGACTTTAATTAAAACTTGAGTCCCTGGAGCATAGAGTGGTGACTCCTTAGAATCTTTTGGGTCCTGGTTCACACCCCACAAGCGTATATCCTGTTGGAATTGCCCAATGGCCATGGTATAAGACTGGAGGGTCTGAACCTCTGGATCTAGGAAGAGGTCATTGACTGGAGTCATGTCCTAGTACCTTGACTGCTGTGGGGATAGAAAGTATTACAGGGAAGGGGCCCTTCCATATGGGCTGGAGTTGAGCCTTTGGGGACCCATCTTTCCAGACTTTAATTAGGACTTGAGTCCCTGGAGCATAAAGTGGTGACTCCTTAGAATCTTTTGGGTCCTGGTTCACACCCCACAAGCGTATATCCTGTTGGAATTGCCCAATGGCCATGGTATAAGACTGGAGGGTCTGAACCTCTGGATCTAGGAAGAGGTCATTGACATAAACAAAAGGTCTCCCATATAGCATCTCATAAGGACTAAGACCAACCTGTTACTTAGGGGCATTAAAGGTGCAGAGGAGAGCTATTAGTAAAGCCTCCTTCCATCCCAGGCAGGTCTCCTGGATTATCTTTTTTATTGCTAATTTTAAGAATTGATTGGCTCTTTCTACTTTTCCTGAAGACTGAGGCCTCCAGGCACAATGGAGATAATAGGTAATGCCCAGTGCTTTAGAGACCCCTTGGGTGACCTTAGAAGTAAATGATGTCCCATTTGTCACTTTGTAATGACCTGGGCAGACCAAATCTTGGAAGGATTTCATGGAACAGTTTTTTTTACCACCTCCTCAGGCTTCTCAGTCTGGGTGGGAAAGCCTTCAATCCATCCTGTGAATGTATCTATCATGACTAACAGGTATTTATACCCTTAGGAAACTGGCATCTGGGTGAAGTCCATTTGCCAGTCCTCTCTTGGATAGGTCCCACGTTGTTGGACGGGCTGGGCCATCTGGGGTCTTCAAGCTCCTTGAGGGTTGTTTAATTGGAAAGTGAGAAAAGAGGAGACCACTTGTCTTATAGTTGTTTGGAACCCTGTTCCCCTGAAGGACCTTTTTAGTAATTTTTGGAGAGTCTTTTCCCCTAAATGAGTGGTGGCATGTAAGGAGTTAACCAACTTCCATTGGAGGTTCCCAGGCAGAAAAAGGAGTCCTTCCTTTTGGAACCACCCCATATGATCTTCTTGAAAGTCCTCTCTTAGCTTTAAGTCTCACCTTCAGTATATGAAGGAGTGTCTGGCAAATTAGTCTGTGGAACTAAGGTGGCAACCCCTATTAGGTCATGGTTCTGTAATGCTGCTTTCTTAGCTACCTGATCAGCTTCTTGGTTCCCTCATGCCACTTCTGTGCTCCCTTTTTGATGTCCTTTACAGTGGGAGACTAAAACCTCTGTGGGCAGATGGACGGCCTCCAAGAGTCTAAGAATTTGATGACCATATTTGATTGGAGACCCTGGGGTGGTCAAGTGGCCCCTTTCTTTCCAAATAGAAGCTTGTGCATGTAGCACCAGAAAGGCATACTTGGAGTCAGTGAAAATGGCTATTCTTTTCCCTTTTCTCAGCTCTAAAGCTCGAGTCAGGGATATGAGCTCAGTTAATTGGGCTGAGGTACCTGGTGGCAGAGGCTTAGTCTCTATGATCTCAAAATCGGAGACTACTGCATATCTGGCTCTTCTTTTCCCATCTAAGACAAAGCTGCTTCCATCAATGTTCCAGATTTCCTCAGGATTGGTCAGAGGATCTGACAATCCCTCTCGGGGTTTTGTCCAGTGGTCCAAGGTTTCTAGACAAGAGAGGGGAGAGAGCCCTCAGGGGTAGGCAGGAGGGTGGCTTGGTTAAGAACCTCACAAGGGGATACAGTGAGGCCTGGATTTTTCATCAGCATTACTTGATATCTGAGGATTCTTTGATCAGACATCCATAAATGGCCTCTCCCATTTAGGAGTTATTTTACTTGGTGACTGGTAAAAATAGTTAGTTTGCCTCCCAGGGAGAGTTTTAAAGCATCTTCTATCATGATTGCTAGAGCTGCAAGATTTCGAAAGCAGGGTGGCCAGCTTTGGGCGGTTGGATTGAGTCTCTTGGATAAATAAGCTACAGGCTGGGGCTCAGATCCCAACCTTTGAGTTAACACTCCCAAGGTTACTCCCTTTCTTTCATGGACATAAAGTTGGAATGCTTTTCCTGGGTCTGGCAACCTCAAGGCAGGTGCTTGAGTTAAGGTGTTTTAATATAGCCTCTGCCTTCTTTTGAGGAGTTCCCCACATCAGTGGGATTGAATCATCTCATCCCTTTAAGCTTTCCTATAAGGAAGGGCTGGGCAATTAGACCATAGTTGGGTACCCAGATTCTAAAATACCCAGTTAGCTGGAGGACAATGATGACTGGTTCAGCTTGCTGGGCTCATTCAGGAATTCCCTGGTCCCACACCTGGGGGTTAATTTTGTCCTCCCATAGTTTTTGGTTCCTCTCTATTGGAGAAGGTGTAATGGGTTCTTCAGTAGTAACCAGGAGCTGTAGAGCTCTAGGGGCTGAAAAACTTCCCATCACAAGGGTGGTCCCCGGTTTAGTAAGTATATCTCTTCCCAATAAGGGAGTAGGACACTCAGGGACCACCAGAAACTGGTAGGAAAATATTTGTCCATCCTAGCAACAAAGAAGTGCTTGGGTGAATCTTTTAGTTGTTGCTTTACCTGTAGCACCCAAAATGGTACAGGTTTGGGAGGAGAAGGGTCCAGAGTAGGAGATCAAGACAGAGTAGGTAGCCCCTATGTCAGCCAAGAAATTCTTGGACCTACCTGCCATATCCAGTTGCACCCTGGGCTCCAGCCCCGTGATGGTTATCTGTGACAGGTGGGCTGGCTGGAGTAGGCCACTTCCGTTCTCTTGAACCACTGTGAGGGAAGTCTTGGCACTGACATTGAGGACCCAAGAGCCTGAGTCCCAAGGACAGAATGCCACCCAATGTCCCAATTGACGGCATTTGTGGAAAGCCATTTTAGGAGACTTGTCATGGTTTGGACACTCTTTGGCCCAATGACTGTCTACACATTAGGCATTTGTCTTGTGCCTTGTCCTTCAAGGACTTGGGGTTTTCCATAGGGCTTCTCTGGAGCATAGCCAGCATCTGGGCATGCCTTGTCCCTTTTCTTTTCTCCCTATCTTGGGCCTTGGCTTCCTTCTCCTATTTTCTGTTATAAAAGGTATTGGTGGCTGTCTAGACCATCTCATCTAAAGAGGCAACAGCATCCTGCTGCTGTATGTAGCTGTTGTAACCCAATTCTGATATCTGATGCACACTGGGACAGGAATTTGTCCTTTAAAATCACCTGTCCCTCGTAAGAGTCTAAGTAAAGATTGGTAAACTTTTGGAGGGCCTCTTTTAGCCTTTCCAGAAACGCAATGGGGTTCTCGTTAGGCTCCTGAGTTATTGCTGAGACTGGGTACAGTCCCACAAGTAATAGGCTTCCTTCTATTTCCATGAGTGAACTTCCTTAGGGGTGAATCTTTTTGAAGCTTATTCTTCCCAGTACTGTTGCAACCTGAGAACCAGGCGTCCCTGGGTCTGGATGCAGATTCCCAGGCAGGCTGAGGCATGACAGCCTCCTAGAGATCGAATCCCCTGTCAGGTGGAGGTGTGATGGCCTCCCAAGAATTGGGTCCCTGGGCAGGTCGAGGTGTGACGACCTCCTGGGACCCCTGGGACTGGCAGATCCCCAAGCAGGTTGAGGCATGACAACCTTTAGAGGATCAGATCCCTAGGCAGGTCAAGGTGTGATGACCTCCTGGGACCCCCATGCTGGAATTTGGGCATCCCCAAGGTCTCCGGCATGACCAGTGCTGGGTAGAATTAAGGGGTTGTAACTTATTGCTAGTTTGTTCACTGCAGATGGGAATAGATATCATGATGTAAAACAATCTAAGCCTGTGCCCTGAGCTGGGAAACAGTGAAATAGTCATAAGCCTTGTCTTCTTATTCTAAGGGATTGTAAGTCCCTGATTTCTTGCCGTAGTCCTCCTTAAGAGCAGGTTAGGGTGTCTCCCCTGGTAAGCATTTCATTGTCATAGACTCACTTTAGGTAACAACAGAAGTAGTGACAAAGGAGTGGGTTATCTGACCCTGTTAGGGGCATTAAAGTATTTTAATAATAGGCTGGGTGGAGCAGCATTGCCTACACGGGGGCAGGGTCCATATTGTATGAGTTGGTAATTGGCTTAAGAACCAATTTGTTTAGAGGAAACAGATCAAATGTTCCATAAAAGTAGAGTGGAGATTTGATCCAGGAGTATGTTTGTAACTTTAGGAGAAGAGTGGTAGGGGTTTGGGCCCAAATGGCCTGCAGGGCTAACTCCCAAAGTGGCAACATTATCCCTGGAAGGCCAATTGACTTTGAAGGAATGCCAACTAATGGACTTCTAGCAGGCATTGTGTGCCTGTCTCCCACCCTAGCAGGTTCACTGATAGACACTGATGTTGTACATGTTGTAGGAAACATGGAAAATGAAGGGCTGAATATCTAGAGGGGTTGGATATTACACAGTATTTCCCTCCCAAGGCCAGCTATTTTCTGGTTGTCCCTCCAGAAGATTGTAGAGGCAACACAGTGGGCCTAGATGGAGCTGAGGAAAGGAGCATGAAACAGGAGGGAAAGAGGCAGAGCACAACCTTTGAAAGAACTACATAGCAAAAGGGTATAACATAAATCAATTAAAATCAATTGGGTCCAAGATGACAAGTTAAATTCAGTTCAGTTCAGTCGCTCAGTCATGTCCGACTCTTTACGACACCATGAATCACAGAATTCCAGGCCTCCCTGTCCATTACCAACTCCCAGAGTTCACTCAAACTCAGTCCATTGAGTTGATGATGCCATTCAGCCATCTCATCCTCTGTCATCCCCTTCTCCTTCTGCCCCCAATCCTTCCCAGCATCAGAGTCTTCCAATGAGTCAATTCTTTCATGAGGTGGCCAAAGTACTTGAGTTTCAGCTTTAGCATCATTCCCTCCAAAGAAATCCCAGGGCTGAGCTCCTTCAGAATAGACTGGTTGGATCTCCTTGTAGTCCAAGGGACTCTCAAGAGTCTTCTCCAACACCACAGTTCAAAAGCATCAATTTTTTGGTGCTCAGCTTTCTTCACAGTCCAACTCTCACATCCATAAATTCAAGTAAACCTTAATTCCCAATCTATAAGCCAACAGACACACCCAAAGATGGCAGGACAACTCTAAGGCACTGTCAAAAGAGGGAGGAGTGGGTGGTTCCCCAATGGCTGGGATGATGTTCCCATTCATTAGCATATGAATTCATCTCTTCACAAAATCTAACCAGACTAAATTCCATGGCCCCAGCCCTTGCAAAGAAATAGAGGAAAATGCAAAGAAATAGAGGAAAAGAACAGAATGGGAAAAACTAGAGATCTCTGCAAGAAAATTAGAGATACCAAGGGAACATTTCATGCAAAGATGGGATGGATAAAGGATGGAAATGATATTGATCTAACAGAATCAGAAGATATTAAGAAGAGGTGGCAAGAATACACAGAAGAACTGTACAAAAAAGATCTTCATGACCTGGATAATCACGATGGTGTGAACACTCATTTAGAGCCATACATCCTGGAATGTGAAGTCAAGTGGGCCTTAGGAAGCATCACTATGAACAAAGCTAGTGGAGGTGATGGCATTCCAGTAGAGCTATTTCAAATCCTGAAAGATGATGCTGTGAAAGTACTGCACTCAATATGCCAGCAAATTTGGAAAACTCAGCAGTGCCCACAGGAATGGAAAAGGTCAGTTTTAATTCCGATTCCAAAGAAAGGCAATGCCAAAGAATGCTCAGACTACCGAACAATTGAACTCATCTCACATGCTAGTAAAGTAATGCTCAAAATTCTCCAAGCCAGACTTCAGCAATACGTGAACCGTGAACTCCCTGATGTTCAAGCTGGTTTTAGAAAAGGCAGAGGAACCAGAGATCCAACTGCCAACATCCGCTGGATCATGGAAAAAGCAAGAGAGTTCCAGAAAAACATCTATTTCTGCTTTATTGACTATGCCAAAGCCTTTGACTGTGTGGATCACAATCAACTGTGGAAAATTCTGAAAGAGATGGGAATACTAGACCACCTGACCTGCCTATTGAGAAAACCATATGCAGGTCAGGAAGCAACAGTTAAAACTGGACATGGAACAAAAGACTGGTTCCAAATAGGAAAATCAGTATGTCAAGGCTGTATATTGTTACCCTGCTTATTTAACTTATATGCAGGGTACATCATGAGAAACGCTGGACTGGAGGAAACAGAAGCTGGAATCAAGATTGCTGGGAGAAATATCAGTAACCTCAGATATGCAGATGACACCACTCTTATGGCAGAAAGTGAAGAAGAAATAAAGAGCCTCTTGATGAAAGTGAAAGAGGAGAGTGAAAAAGTTGGCTTAAAGCTCAACATTCAGAAAACGAAGATCATGGCATCTGGCACCATCATTTCATGGGAAATACTCCTTGGAAGAAAAATTATTATCAAGCTAGATAGCATATTCAAAAGCAGAGACATTACTTTGCTGATTAAGGTCCATCATGTCAAGGCTATGGTTTTTCCTGTGGTCATGTATGGATGTGAGAGTTGGACTGTGAAGAAGGCTGAGCACCAAAGAATTGATGCTTTTGAACTGTGGTGTTGGAGAAGACTCTTGAGAGTCCCTTGGACTGCAAGGAGATCCAACCAGTCCATTCTGAAGGAGATGGGGTTTCTTTGGAAGGAATGATGCTAAAGATGAAACTCTCATACTTTGGCCACCTCATGCAAAGAGTTGACTCATTGGAATACTCTGATGCTGGGAGGGATTGGGGGCAGGAGGGAAGGGGCTAACCGAGGATGAGATGGCTGGATAGCATCACTGACACGATGGACGTGAGTCCGAGTGAACTCCAGGAGTTGGTGATGGACAGGAAGGCCTGGAGTGCTGCAGTCCATGGTGTCGTAAAGAGTCGGACATGACTGAGTGACTGAACTGAACTGAACTGAAGCCCTTGCCCTTGACAATGATCCACACCCTCAAGAGTGGGCTTCTCTCTGAATCCTAACAAATCCACCTCTTACTTATAGCTTTGACTCTCAATGAATTTTTGCAATGAGACCTTAAAGCCTAAGCTTTATTAGGTACCTGAAGCTAGACATTCTGAGTTTTCACTGGGCTCAAGTCCCAGGAGAAAGTTGAAGGACAGGAGGAAAAAGCAGTGGGAAAAATGTGCAAAGGAATCCCCTTCATAGTCTGCTGGAAAACCTGCTAAATTCCTGACCTGTGCTCACAGTTTTCATTGGCCTGATTCTTGGCACAGAGAAGAGTAAGGAGTGAAGAACCCCCACCAGCTTGGGTAACAGCTACTGGGGCTCAGCAGATAGTGCCTTTGGGACATACTGAAGAGTAGCCTCTCCAGAGTCCCTCAGTTGTACCCACTGCCACCTGCCTGTTTGCAGGGTGTGTGTAGGAGGGCGGTTCAAGGAAACAAGAAATGAGAGATTGTAAAGGAACTAAGGTTTTGTTAGGCATGTCCCTCCAGCCATAGGAGCGAGGATCTCGTACCTTAACTGGAGGTTTTCTGGAATACCACGTGAGCTTCTTGCTGAGTTCGTTTTTCGCTGTCCCAGTTCCAAGCATGATGGGCCTTCCCTGGCGCTGGATTTTCTTCCAGTTCCGCTTGGGAGCTGCGCTGAGTTGGGCTCCTCCAGTGCTTGGCCTCTTCCAAACTGAGGTAGTTTCAGCCAGGTTAAATCCGAGTCACGGCACTACAGATGTCAGGTGAGTGTATGCTCCTTGGTTCTTTGTCTCATCACAACAACGGTTTGGAGCAACGGACATTAAAGCCCTCAGCGCGTCAAAGCTCTTGGGACAAACCGTGTTATAGCTCTTAGGTAAATCAATGTTACAGCTCTATTTTATTTAGAAGATAGCAGGAGAATCCA
>SJXQ01008336.1:841621-935211 GCA_006408695.1 Aepyceros melampus | reverse complement strand
GGAGGAGACCCTGATGCTGGGAGGGATTGGGGGCAGGAGGAGAAGGGGACGACCGAGGATGAGATGGCTGGATGGCATCACGGACTCGATGGATGCGAGTCTGAGCGAACTCCGGGAGTTGGTGATGGACAGGGAGGCCTGGCGTGCTGCGATTCATGGGGTCGCAAAGAGTCGGACACGACTGAGCGACTGAACTGAACTGAACTGAACTGAATCTGGCCTTCTCTTTTCCTTATAACAAAATTAGAATATTCTTTCATGGAAGTTATTGTGAGGCTTAAAATAATGTAAGTAAAGAAGTAAAATTCTTTACTTATTGTATAGTATAAATAAGTATGCATGCATGCATGCTAAGTCGCTTCAGTCACATCCAACTTTTTGCGACCCCATGGACTATAGCCCTCTACGCTCCTCTGCCTATGGGGATTCTCCAGGCAAGAATACTGGAGTGGGTTGTCATTTCCTTTTCCAATAAATAAGTATGCTGCTGCTGTTGCTAAGTCGCTTCAGTTGTGTCTGACTCTGTGCGACCCCATAGACGGCAGCCCACCAGGCTCCCCCGTCCCTGGGATTCTCCCGGCAAGAACACTGGAGTGGGTTGCCATTTCCTTCTCCAATGCATGAAAGTGAAAAGTGAAAGTGAAGTCGCTCAGTCGTGTCTGACTCTTGGCGACCCCATGGACTGCAGCTCACCAGGCTCCTCTGTCCATGGGATTTTCCAGGCAAGAGTACTGGAGTGGGGTGCCATTGCCTTCTCTGATAAATAAGTATAGTATAGTATAAATATAGTACGTAATAAGAGGTCAACAAAATGGCTATTGTTATAATACTATTTTTTAAAATGCCTCTTGACTAGAGAACTTTGGTTCTTAGAATATTTTTAACTAACATAATTAAGAATTTATGCAAAGCTACAGCAATGCCCAGAGTGAAAAATTACTGAAATTCCAGTTGAATGAATTTTAGCGTGTCCACTGAATGAATGATTACATAGCCATAACTATGGTTTCAAACTTTCTGGAAGTCAATTTGGCAATATGTAATGAAAACTTTAATATGTTTACAATAACAGAATTAGAAATACCCAATAAAATTTATCCCAACAAATCGATTCAAGAATTTCTTACAAGAGAGTAATTAAACTGTACATTTACTGATTTACTCAGCAAGGGCATTCATTGCATTATTGTTTTTAACAATGAAAAACTGAAATCAACTTAAATGCCAAACAGTAAAGGACATAACATATTATAACTCAAAAGAGAATTCAGCAAGTTTGTTGGATATGTTGTCAACATACAAAAGTCACTAATTTTGCATAAGCAATTATTCAAAAATAAAATTGCTTTAAAAGTAACATTATAATAGCATTAAAAATCATAAATACCATATATAATCCTAACAGAATATATACTTAAGACCTTTATGAGGTAAATTATATAATTCCTTAAAAATAAATAGAATACCTAAATAAATATACCAAGGATATGAATAGTAAACCTATGGTAATGGTGGAAATTCCCTACAGATTAAAAGTCTGTGATTCTATTCAGTACATCAGTAAGTTTTATAAAATTGAATAATCTGACTTTAAAGTGTATATGGAAGAGTAAAAAGACGATAACAGGAACATTTTGAAGAAGAATATAAAGAAACTCCCATAATCAAATATAAAGACATTTTATAAAGCAATTAGGGTATAAGCCAGACTATTAAATTAGTAGAATAAAATAGAGGACATGGAACCAGTATACATTTGTACATTGACAATTTATTTCACATGTATTAAAACTTGATATATGGCAAACATGGGTTAAATTGGTGAAGAAAGAATGGGCTCTTCCAAGCATGATGATAGAAAGTTAAATATGCACAACGTCCATGGGGAGCAAATGGCCAAGTCCAGTGCAGTTTAAGATGCACACAGCCTGTGACCAAACAGTCCTAATTTAGGTGTCTACAGTAGAGAGACTCTCAGATCAGAGACACAGGCACCAAGATATCTTTTTAAAAAAGCAAGATTTGAAATAGCAAATTAACTGCCCATGAGTAAGGAAAGATGTAAACTATGAATTATCATTTATGTATATAATCGACTATTTCCAGCATTGAAGGGATTTAACAACTTATTATTTTGTAACCCATTGCGTGAACTACTAGATAAATAAAACAGGCTCTAAATGTTTAAAATGATATACAATTAGTGCAATTACTGTTAAATTCCATTCTCTCTGTGTGTGCTCATGCATATTTTCTGATTTTATAGATTGCACAATTATTTTCATAACAAAAACAATAAGGCATTTTTCAAGTATGAGTTTCTTTATATCTGGTGTAGTTGGTAACTACTGATCTTAAGAGAGCTATTTCTTCTTGGTGAGAGCAAATTAGGGAAAGCATGAGCCTTGCCCAGACAGGGACAATTAAGGGGCAGGCTTGTGAGAACCAGCCTTCAGCACAGCTCTATTGCCAGGAGGAGAAGGGGATGACAGTTGGTGAGATGGTTGGATGGCATCATCGACTCAATGGACATGAATTTGAGCAAACTCAGAGAGCTAGTGAAGGACAGGGAGGCCTGGAATGCTCAGTCCATGGGGTTGCAGAGTTGGACACGACTGAGCAACTGAATAATAACAATTGTCAGGTCACATGGAGCACGCTGATTGAGAATATTCTTGTGTAGAGCTTGAAGTTAATGCTGGCTGTGGTAGGCTAAAAAAAATTATCTCCTCCTCTAAAAAGATATTCACGTCAAGTTCTTGGTACCTGTATATGTTACCTTTTTTAGAAGAAGAGCTTTGCCTTTGAAGATTTAGTAAAGGATCTTGAGATGAGGTCACTCCATCTAATGATGTGTCCTTATAAGAGAGACACAGAGTAGAACAGGAGAAGGTCATGTGAAAATGAGGGCAGAGAGTGTAGTGATGTAGCCACAATCCATAAATCATCCATAAATCAAGGACCATCAACAGTCACCAGAAGCTGGGAAGGTGTGAGGAACAGAATCTAGAGCCTCTGTATAGGACATGGCCCTGCAGACCTCTTGATTTCAGACTTATGGGCTCCAGAAGCAGGAAAGTATACATTATTGTTGTAAGCTTTCAGTTTGTGGTTAGTTATTATGTTAGCCACAGAAATTAATACACTGGCCAACAGGCAGCAATTGAGTCCTGAATGTGTCCTCAAATGGTGGTATCTGAGCTCTAAATGGTGGAGATTAAACCACAGAGGAAGTGGCTTGGGTCTTTGTCATATTAGCATGATCTTGTTGGGGAGAAATGGACCAAGGAAGTGATGTCCTACACAACTGGCTGAAATCACGCCATCAAGAGACAGGCAGCCCCTCAAAGCCACAGCTGGCAGACAGCTTCCCCTCTTCTGCCAAACTGAGTGTGCTCCCAACTTCACAAGTCCTAGGTGTATGCACAAGGATTTCTAGAAGGAAACTAATCTTGCATAAGAAAGTGATTGTTGATGGACTCTAAGGAATTGGGGAAGATGGTGGTCCTTATTATCTGCATGATTTGTAAGACATTCAACTTTTGTTTACTTTTTTTCCTCTTTCATATTTTTATTCTCATGTATCCTGAGTGGTCAGGATTCTTCTGAGGAAAGTTTCGCCTGTGATTCTAAAGTGTGTGTGCATGAGTGTGTGTGTGTGTGCCCACACGGGTGTGTGTGTGTGTGTGTGTGTGTGAAAGAATAAGTAGAATCAAGAGATATTCCAACATTCCAACAACCACACATTAGTGCAATGGGTAATAATGTGAGTCCGCAGATCAGGATTTACCAGATAGGGGAGATCTGTTTATTTCATGTAAATCAACTTTATTTACACCATAAGCTCCTATCCTCCTGGACTGTGAGAGATTGAAAGTTAACCATTCTTAGGGATTCTTCTCAAATACAGGCATGTTTCCAGAATCTACTGTACTGTCCACATGTCAGTGATGTTCATTCATCAGCGCCATGCTCCAAACCCACTGTTGCTGTTGTCAAGAGCCTTCCTCTTCCTGCCTGAATCATCTCTTTAGGTTCGCTGGCTCCCTGGTAATCTTCACATGTTGTTCAGGGTGCCAGTCACCTTGGTGAGGGTAAGAAAGGAGGGTTATTCTCCAGAACCCACAGACCTCTTTTTTATTTCCCTGGCCTTTGGAAGACTCTTTTCGATAAATAAAATCTTTTCCTCTCAGCCTGGAGCTGTGTCTGCCCATACTGTCCACATGTCAGTGATGTTCATTCATCAGCGCCATGCTCCAAACCCACTGTTGCTGTTGTCAAGAGCCTTCCTCTTCCTGCCTGAATCATCTCTTTAGGTTCGCTGGCTCCCTGATAATCTTCACATGTTGTTCAGGGTGCCAGTCACCTTGGTGAGGGTAAGAAAGGAGGGTTATTCTCCAGAACCCACAGACCTCTTTTTTATTTCCCTGGCCTTTGGAAGACTCTTTTCGATAAATAAAATCTTTTCCTCTCAGCTTGGAGCTGTGTCTGCCCCCACCGTCCCCGACCTGTCTTGAAAAGAAAATGCTGGAATGATTTCTCCCTATCCAATACTTCAACTGGGACAGGGAAAACTAGAGGCTGTGATCTGAGTGAATGAACCAAAGATGAGAGAAAATTCAGAGAGAAAGATAGTAATGAAAAAAAAACTCTCAAAAATAATTAAATCACATCATCTCAGCTACTGTTGTACCAAAATCCACAACAACATTTATTAAACAACCTGGACAAGGGGATAGCTATGGATTTCAACCTCAAACCAATTTTTGAAGTTATACTGCAGTGGTCCTTTAAGGTCAGGAGAAGAAGGGAAGTAAAGATAAAGGTCTTCAAAGACTTCAGTTCAGTTCAGTTCAGACACTCAGTCATGTCTGGCTCTTTGTGACCCCATGGACTGCAGCATGCCAGGCCTCCCTGTCCATCACCAACTCCCGGAGTTTACCCAAACTCATGTCCATTGTGTCGGTGATGCCATCCAGCCATCTCATCCTCTGTCGTCCCCTTCTCCTCCTGCCCTCTATCTTTCCCAGCATCAGGGTCTTTTCAAATGAGTCAGCTCGGGTGGCCAAAGTATTGGAGTTTCAGCTTCAACATCAGTCCTTGCAATGAACACCCAAGACTCCTTTAGGATGGACTGGTTGGATCTCTGTGCAGTCCAAGGGACTCTCAAGAGTCTTCTCCAACACCACAGTTCAAAAGCATCAATTCTTCGGTGGTTGGCTTTCTTTACAGTCCAGCTAGAATTTACTATTAACACTATCACTTTGAAATGCAGATGTGAGTTTACATCTCCAGCTTCACAGTTTTCTGGGTCTCCTTTCAGAGACATACTTTGTGGGTGCCAGTTCATCTCCAGGGGCAAAGTGTGCCTGTATGGGAGTAGAAGGTCAGCTGGAATGGTCTGGAGACTGGGTACTACTTGTCTCCTACTAAGGGGACATTGTGTGTGCCAGGGAACCTCAGTGTAGCTTGTTTGTCACTGATCTGGAGAGATCGTCGGGGGAAAGGATAATCAGTGAGACTGACATTTCTGAGGAAATTGATGCTTCACTCCACACTCATTTCCCCACCCTATTCAATAATATCCTCAATGGGAAAAACCTCAGAGACTTTGAGATGCTGCAAGATGCAAAGAAAACGAGCCCTTCTCTGGCCTAGCACATGTGAAGTGCAGCGCCACTTGGCTATAACGCTGAAAAAAAGGCACCATAAAATGCTGGAAAGGCACCATTTCCATTCCCTTGATGGGTCCTTGAATATAGTCACTCAAAGCAACTGACTCTATGTGACATTTTTCATCCTAATGAAAATCTAATATTGTCTCTGGGCCACTAGTCTCAATTTTTTCAACGTTCTTTAACATTTAGGAAAATACAGGGTAACTTTACTTAAAGATACAGCCTCAACTACCACCTTTTTTTGCTCGTATTTTCCAAATTTATGTCTTTGGGTAATACCGCTCTTCTGATAGTCAGCAGTTTACTTGATATTTCCACTTAGAGTCAGTAAGGTATCTCAGAGTGACACATCTCAGATCTCGCCCACAAACCAGTTTCTCCCCAAATCCCACTCCTCTTGTCTTCTTCAATTTGGTTAACGCAGCACCACCCTTCTAATCACTCAAAGCAGAAAAGGGATGCAAATTTCCACTACAACATTATTTTTCTCTGTGTGAGTGCTAAGTCACTTCAGTCATGTCCGACTCTTTGCAACCCTATGGACTGTAACTCTCCAGGCTCCTCTGTCCATGGGATTCTCCAGGCAAGAATACTAGAGTGGGTTGCATGCCCTCCTCCAGGGGATCTTCCCCCTGCCCCAGGGATCGAACCCTCGTCTCTTAAATCTCCTGCATTGGCAGGCAGGTTCATTACCACTAGCGTCACCTGGGTTTGTGTTTATCCCAGACTTTTTCCCCAACTTTTTGTTCAAACACCTACAAAAATTATGTTTCATATCACATCACATATACACACGTGAAATAAAACATTCACAAAACAACTCCTCCTTTATATAACAGCAGTCATTAGGTGTACCTACTACTAATTGACTGTTCTGTTCTATTTCACTTTTTTACATGCATACTGTGTTCCACTAAATTAACATCACAACTCACTGATGGATTGCAACCTGCAGTTTGAACAACACAGCCAAGAGGAAAATCACATAAGGAAATACGTACAAAGTCTTTGCTAAAATATGTAGAACATGCTAGATCCTAGATTACTATTCATTGAACTCTTAATGATATTTCTTATCCATTTTATTTGCATACATACTACACCCCTTTAACTGGCTTTCTCCCATTTCCAGATGTCCAGATTCTACACGTATTTCCAGACCCGAGTCTGTCTCTTCCACAAGCTTCCTACGGTCTGCAGAAATGATTGGAAAGTGACTGCTTCCTCATGAAATTCCCACATCCTGTGATGCAGTCCTCCCCGCTCCATCCTCAGCGCACTTTCCACCGCCTGAAGGAACCATGATAGGTTGCTCTGTGTGTCTTTGATGGCTTCTAGTAAGCACGGTTAGGACAGTCAGTGCTGAAGAAAGACACTTGAAAGAAAATATTATTAATAGGATTGGAAAACTAATCATACCTTGTTCCACTGGAACAAAACAAGCCAAAATGACTGTGTTGAGATTGTTTTATCACAGACTCTTAACTCTAAGAGCACTAACTTTCCAAATTTGGGTCACACGGGATACTAAATATGAGTAGGATGAGTACAATTCTGTTGTTATTATTGACAAAAATCCCTAGACAAATTGGAAAGATTTCTCAAATAATGCCTATAAATCCATTCTTCATGTAATAAGTCATGCTAAAAATGAAAAAACTAATAGCAAAAGAGGACATGACAATAATATCAGAGATATATATAGACATGTATAAAAATGTGTTTAATAATCTTCCCCCTGCCCCAGGGATCGAACCCTCGTCTCTTAAATCTCCTGCATTGGCAGGCAGGTTCATTACCACTAGCGTCACCTGGGTTTGTGTTTATCCCAGACTTTTTCCCCAACTTTTTGTTCAAACACCTACAAGAATTATGTTTCATATCACATCACATATACACACGTGAAATAAAACATTCACAAAACAACTCCTCCTTTATATAACAGCAGATCATTAGGTGTACCTATTACTAATTGACTGTTCTGTTCTATTTCACTTTTTTACATGCATACTGTGTTCCACTAAATTAACATCACAACTCACTGATGGATTGCAACCTGCAGTTTGAACAACACAGCCAAGAGGAAAATCACATAAGGAAATACGTACAAAGTCTTTGCTAAAATATGTAGAACATGCTAGATCCTAGATTACTATTCATTGAACTCTTAATGATATTTCTTATCCATTTTATTTGCATACATACTACACCCCTTTAACTGGCTTTCTCCCATTTCCAGATGTCCAGATTCTACACGTATTTCCAGACCCGAGTCTGTCTCTTCCACAAGCTTCCTACGGTCTGCAGAAATGATTGGAAAGTGACTGCTTCCTCATGAAATTCCCACATCCTGTGATGCAGTCCTCCCCGCTCCATCCTCAGCGCACTTTCCACCGCCTGAAGGAACCATGATAGGTTGCTCTGTGTGTCTTTGATGGCTTCTAGTAAGCACGGTTAGGACAGTCAGTGCTGAAGAAAGACACTTGAAAGAAAATATTATTAATAGGAATGGAAAACTAATCATACCTTGTTCCACTGGAACAAAATAAGCCAAAATGACTGTGTTGAGATTGTTTTATCACAGACTCATAACTCTAAGAGCACTAACTTTCCAAATTTGGGTCACACGGGATACTAAATATGAGTAGGATGAGTACAATTCTGTTGTTGTTATTGACAAAAATCCCTAGACAAATTGGAAAGATTTCTCAAATAATGCCTATAAATCCATTCTTCATGTAATAAGTCATGTAAAAATGAAAAAACTAATAGCAAAAGAGGACATGACAATAATATCAGAGATATATACAGACATGTATAAAAATGTGTTTAATTTAATATATATTTGGTTAGTCTTACATATCAAATACATAATTGAAAGCACTGGTCTTCAGAGTTCTTTATTTGCATAGCCCCTCCCTAAAATAATTTGAACAATGTGCTTTCTCCATACAAGTAATGGCATGTAAAACTTTTTATTATAAGTTTAAATAAATTCAAAGAATATACTTCTTGCAGGTGTTTATAGATAAAATAGTCATATTGCAATTTTATATATATTTAATAAAATCAAAATATAATAGTTGGAAACTCATGAACACACTTTAAAAAAATTCACAAACACTTCTTAAGAAAAACTCAATGATTTTGTCTTTCTTTTTACTTCTTGAATTTTAAAGTTTTATTATTTTTCCACAGTTATCTAATATACTATAGTTATATATTTGAAAATCTGTTACTAATCATACTATCATGCATATATCCAACAAGATATACATACAATATATGTGGTATTTATGCACATATAAAATATTTTAATATGCTTTGTTTACTGTGAACATAGCTATTAAAAGCAATTTTTCTGGTTGGGATATTGCTACATTATTGTTAGTACCCAGATGAACTATAAACAAAATTAGATTACAAATTCTGATAATTATTAAAGATAAATGAAATTTTAATAAAATTTTGATAAGATAAATTATACCCAGACTTTTTTATGCATCAATGAAAGAGAAAGGGAAATGCTGGCAAGAATAAGTTCGTCTGGAAATCAGCATATTATTTTTATAAAAATATGAAGTAGAAATGATTAAACCTTTTATAGGATGAAAGAAAATGATAATTGATTGCAATTCATATAAATATTTAATGAAAATTGTTAAAAATTAGGTTTTAATAACTCTGAATAACAGATAATATGAAATATAACACTTACAAGTTTTATCTGAAATTTTATCCAGTGTCTATTAAAAAATTTGATAGTCTCATAAATATTCTGAAAAGTATGAAAGTGAAAAGTGTTAGTCGCTCAGTCATGTCTGACTCTTCCTGACCTCATGGATGGCAGCCCGCCCGGCTCCTCTGTCCATGGAGTTCTCTGGGCAAGAATACTGCAGTGGGTTGCCATTCCCTTCTCCAGGGGATCTAGTTACAGTTAAAAATTTCAGTCAGCTACCTGCTTTGCTTTTGTTGTTTTGACAGTGCTTTGGTTTCCAGCTCTTGAATTGCTCTAGGGTTGAGTACTAAGCCCAGCTGAAGAGAATTTAGGTACGTGGTACATTTGGATATGAAAACTACAATGCTATTTTGTAGCATTCCCCTTTCCTCACCAGCACTCCATTTACTTTATTTGCTTGGGCTGCTTAGAACACTGGTGTGGAATGGAAGCGTCCAGAATCTTCAGTAGAGTTTATGGGGTTATAGTAGCCTGACCATAATCATCAGAGGTTTCCCTTCTGATTGACACAAAGATTTGCATTCCTTGGGACATTGAGCCACACCAAGTTTGAGGGTGGTTGAAATGAATGCCTTACTTTTACAAAGAAGAAGAGTTAATGGACATTCAAGTGAGTTCTCAGGTAAATTCATTTTCTGAAAGAGGTTATATGAAAGATGAATATCTAGAGGTTGGTAGCCTTAAATCTATCTATAATCACATATGGGCTGTGAATCCTTTATGTTCCCCATGAATATCCAGGGATTAGGACTTAGAACCCAACTTCAAAACAAATGACTCTTCTTGGGGATAAAGAACTGGTTCTGAGTAATTCTTAATTTACTGTTTTACGGGGTGGGGGAAATTTTTGAAAACTTTTATTTATGCCTAGAAAAATAGGCTTCCCCGGTGACTCGGTGGTAAAGAACCCACTTGCCAATGCAACAGACACGGGTTCAATGCTTGGGTCAGGAAGAACTCCTGGATAAGGAAATGGCAACCTGCTCCAGTATTCTTGCCTGAGAAGTCCTACGGACAGAAGAGCCTGGCAGGCTACAGTCATTGTGTCACTAAAGATCAGATACGACTTAGCAACTAAACAACAAAAACAAAATCTTCCTTAACCTAATATGCTTTCCTGGAGCTTTGAGAAGCTCTCTGAGCCTGTATAATTATGTTTGTATTGCACATGTCTGCTTAGTAGGGGATATGAGAATCACAGCTTTTATCAGAATACAAAGTGATGTGTGACCCCAGAAGAATTTAGGAGTCACTGCATTAGAGTTTCCTCTTGATTTCTGTGGAATCCCTAAAACCACAATACAAAGATAGAAAAGTAAAATCAAAGATCTGTGAGTCAATACTTAGAAAAAAGGACATGTATGTTGAGTAGGAGAAGCAAAATGTTATGAGAATAAAATAAGATGTTAGAGACGAAATCTGAAAATCTTTCCTGAAGGAAGAGGAAACCTGGATTTCACATGGGGGATTTCCAACAGAAACATGCCTTAAAGGATGTATACATACCTACAATATTTAAATCTTTTCCTTCAAGGCAATATCATGGCTTCTTAGGAAGATCTCCCAGCTCTTTGTAGAAGAATTAATAAGAAGGCCAATAGCCATGTTTAATGATCAACTGCTACGTTTCATGCACTTTACATAGAAAAACTCCCTTCTCAGACACTTGCTTCTTTCTGAGGAATGGGACCAATATTGTTTAGAGCCTTTAAGTAAGTTGCCCAAAGTCATATGGACAAGAATGTCAGACCTGAAATTGGAGCGTGTATATATCTGATTCTCTGCTCCATCCAATATTATTTTGGTGGAATAACTACACTGGACAAAACAGTTGCCAGTTCCAGAGATGACAATCATACATATTGTTCCAAACTTTCATATGTCACTTGAAAATTTTGGAAACCTGGGCCAAAAGGACCAAGAAGTAACAGTGAGGGTCTGACGTGACCCACCTCGTCAGAACAGTGCTGTGCTTTCTCTGTGTAGGTATCATTAGGTTGGGCTGTCCTTCCATATTTCCTTGGCTTCTGGTACCTGTCAAGCACCCTCCAAATCAACGGGCTTTCTTGCATTGGCTCCTTATTTCAACATGACTGCTGAGTCTCTAAAGAAGATATATTCGACACGAGTGAGATTTTGCCTCCTCAGGCCTCTCTCACATTGAGTTATGCCCACATTCGTTCCTCCCTCTGCTGCAATATATCACATCTCCCCAATTTCTCATTTGCTTTCTAGACATTTCTACCTGGACTGTCCAGTCTCTTAAGCTTGTTATCTTGTTTGTATTCTACTTGTCTTAAAGCTCTGAAGTATTTTACCTCTTAAAAACTCAGCTCATTGCCTCATGGGACCCTAGCAGCATAGATGATCAAAGCAATTGGCATTCAAATGATTCTAAAAACTTCCTAACCTTTCCTCTTCTGAAGTTAAAATAATGAGTGAAAATTAGTTAGAAGCAGATGTTTTATTTGCATTTTCATTTGTAGCAGCTTAAACCAGCTTGTCTAGGTCACCCATTTAAATGGGAATTATCTTCAATGAAAGCAAATTTAACTTTGATAAGATAAGCAATACCCAATGCACTTTCTGGAGGGTATCCTGGAGTTCCCAGTTCATGATGTTTTCTGCTTGGGAATTTGACTTCTTAGTAATGGGAAAAACCTGTTTTAAATAGTCCAATTGGTTTTCTTTCATGTAAGTTTCACCTTAGGGACTTCACCTTTTATTTATTTTTGTGCTGAATGTCACATACTCGGAGATTTAAAATGTTAATCAAAAGCTTTAGTATTTACACAGATCAAAAAGTTGCTATTGGATACAAGTATTGATGGTCTCTTGTGGGATGGAATACCTCCCATCTAACTAAAAGCTCAGCTTCAGAAGGAACCTTACACCTGATTAATATACAGTTCCATCGCCTAATATTTATTGGAACAGGGATGCTTGCAGTCTGAGTGAATGGATATTGGCTCACTTCCATGAACTGGAATAAGGTTCTTGACACACTGTTCACAGTGTGCATGTGTTTCCTATACATGGAGACACATGTATACCTGGCTCCCTTCTGCCTCCTTGATATTTCATTGGCTGACCCAGATTCGGCTCATTCTTGTCATCAGGATACAGTTATCAGCTGGCTGACTTATACAGGGACTGTAGTTGCAGATGCGCCTAGCTCTTGACACCCAAACTCTACTCTTGGATATTGAATTCTCAAAGCTTTAATCTGAACTGAGACCCTTGAAAGGGGGAGTAAAGAGAGAGTCTGCTGAGAGAGTAGATGGACATCTGCTGAGCGTAGGTCAATGGAAGCTGAAGCCTCCATCTTTATGAAGGTGTATTTAAGAAACTGAAGTAATCCCAAGGGGCAAGTCCAGGGGAAGAGGGAGGTGGCAAAAACAAACAAACAAACAACACACAACCCAAATTCTCGAAGAATGTTAACATTAGAGGCCAGAACATTTGAGCTATCTGCTTCAGAGATCAAGCTGGAAACGATCCCAGAAGTGATGAGACACAAGAAGGCAAGCTTTGACAGCACTGGGACCTCTAGCGAGGTCAGGTGGGATGGAGTTGAGCTGGTGAAGTCATTCAGAGAAACGAGGGCTGGGGCCAAATCTTCTATGGACTTCAAAGACCTGGTGGGCAAACAATGAAGAAAGTAAAACCAAGCAGTAACCATGACAACCCACCATGCCTGCACAACTTTCGATCGAAAGCAGAGAGCAGTCCATCAACAGAGGAATGCACAAAGAAGATATGGTGCCTGGGAAGCCCCAAAACAAATGTGAGTATGAGGCATGGGCAGGGAGATGAACCCAGGTCTCCCGCATGGGAGGCAAGAATTCTAATGGCACATATACTATGTACGGTGGAATTTTACTTGGCCATAAAAAAGATGGAATAGTGTCATTTGCAGAGATGTGGATGGACCTAGATACTGTCATACAGAGTGAAAGTAAGTTTGAAAGAGAAAAACAAATATATTAACAAATATATGTGGAATCTAGAAAAATGGTGCAGGTGATCTTATTTGCAAAGCTAAATGAGACACAGATGTAGAGGACAAATGTATGCATACCGAGGGGGAAAAGAGGTGTGGGATGAATTGGGAGACTGGAATGACATATACACTGGTATGTATAAAATAGATAACTGATAAGAACCTACTGTATAACACAGGGAACTCTACTTAATGCACCGTTGTGACCTAAATGGGAAGGAAGTCCAACAAGAGGGGATATACGTGTACATATAGCTGATTCACTTTATACGGCAGAAACTAACGCAACATTGTAAAGCACCTCTCCTCCAATAGAAGTTTAAAAAAAAGAAAGATAATGATATTTTAAAAAGCACTGAGCAATTTGTTTCTTTAGACTTGCATGCTTATCACCAGGGAGACTTCTTTCCTATAAAAACCACCTACACGAGCTATTTAGTTATACAAGCACAAAGCCAAACTCCTTTCCTGAGATGAAGACATGGCTTGAGGGTTTGAAAAAATAAATAAAGCTTCAAAGTGGAAAAGAGAAGATTTCTGTGGAAGAGCCAGGGTCACCCAGAGGCCAAGCAAGTGTTGCTGGAGACGTGTAGGAAGGGCACACAGGGGCCTGCGGAGCTTTGACTTCCATCCCTTCCCCCACCACCTTTGGAACCCTTCTGTTTAAGCTTGGGACAGAGCCTGGCAGCTGTTTAGCTAAATGACACAGTAAGATTGTTCTAGATGAGCTTCAGTCCCTGTAATAAAATATAGGGTGGGGACAGTGAGAGGGTCAGTCACCCTGCCTGGGCTCCGAACCTGACCTGGATCTGCCAACTCAGGGACCGTCAGCTTTGTGAGTGTCCTGCTCTCAGCATAGACACTGGGCTCGGTACTCTTGGTGGTACCATTAGAAGCAGGCGGGATGCTCCTTCAAGCAGTGACTTGGGTGATAGATGATGAGACGTATGCAGGAGAGACTAGAATAGAGTGTGGACTTTGGAAAAGCAGCTAACAGCCATGGATGGTCTCCTATGAAGCAGCACTTGGGGGCCTCCCAGACCTTGCAAAAAAAGGGCCAAAAAGGGGATAATAATAAAAATACAAAACAATAGGATTGCATGAGATAACACACACAAAGAACTTAGTAGCAAGCTTAATAATGTGAGCTCCTGTTAATAAACTTGGGCTTCTAAGGAAATTTGAAATGACATAAACCAAGGGGTCCCCAACCTCTGGGGCATGGACCAATACCAGTCTGTAGCCTGTTAGGAACCAGACCGGAGAGCAGGAGATGAGCAGTGAGCAAGTGAGCAGAGCTTCATCTGTATTTACCGCCCCTCCCCGTCACTGGCTTTACTGCCTGAGCTCCACCTCCTGACGGATCAGCAGCCTTAGATGCTCATAGGAATGCCGACTCTCCTGTGAACTGTACATACCAGGGGCCTAGGCCGCACGCTCCTTGTGGGAATCATCCAGAAACCATCGGCCCACCTCCCTGGTCCGTGGAAAAGTCGTCTTCCACACAATTGGTCCCTGGTACCCAAACGGTTGGGGACTGCTGATGTAAACGGAAATTAAGAACTGCTGAAAAGTTAAAAGCAAAGATTCCACTGAGCAAGATTGCTAATACCATGCTGTTGTAAACACAACAGGGCTTCCCAGGTGGCATTTGTGGTCAAGAGTCTGCTTGCCAATGCAGGAGATACAAATAGACGTGGGTTTGATCCCTGGGTTGGGAAGATCTCCTGGAGAACAGCAGGGCAACCCACTCCAGTATTCTTGTCTGGGAAATCCCACGGACAGAGGAGCCTGATGGGCTACAGTCCATGGGGTTGCAAAGAGTCGGACAGGGCTGAACACAAGAGAACAAACACAGCAACGTAGCAGCTGTCAAAAGTTTGCCAGCATTAGAGGGATACTGGGAAACAAAATTTTACTTTGTCAGTAAAAATGATATCTAACTGT
Organism: Aepyceros melampus; assembly: GCA_006408695.1. NCBI lineage: Eukaryota > Metazoa > Chordata > Mammalia > Artiodactyla > Bovidae > Aepyceros > Aepyceros melampus. The sequence continues at coordinate 919,844 of SJXQ01008336.1, read as the reverse complement.
GTGATATAACTTTTAAGATGCACAGTTCAGATCTCTAGGAATCTACTGTAAGTGACCAGAGCAGTCTTCCTGGTCCATTTCTTCCCCTTGCTCTGAATGGCTCACTCCCTGACATGGTTCCCACTCCTGGGACCCACTTAATAGCTTTTAGTTAGTGTCCCCAAGCCAGCTTTCTTCTGACCTGATTTCAAGGTCAAAGGATGCCTCTGATTCCAATGATGAGTCCTTGGTTCTCAAAATAATCTTGTAGCTTTGTAGTTAATAGATTATTAATCTTCTTACTTGGGCATCCCAGGTGCTGCTTGTGGTAAAGAAATCACCTGCCAATGCAGGAGACATAAGCGAGGTGCCTTTGACCCCTGGGTGGGGAAGATTCCCTGGAGGAGGGCATGCAGCCCACTCCAGTGTTCTTATCTGGAGGATCCCGTGGACAGAGGAGTCTGGGGGACTACTGTGCACAGAGTCGCAGAGTCAGACACGACTGAAGCAACTTAGCACACACTCAGTCTTCTTACTTATTCTAGATGTTTGTTTTTTTTTCTATGACCTTTGTAGTGAAAAGTTACCCATTATACCTGCATTCTTTTATATATATTGCTTTTTACTCCTACTGCTGCCTATAACTACTGCTATTACTACTGCTATTATTAGTGCTTCCTTTTTTATAAAGGCAACTCTAGGCAACTCTCAGCAAAGTTAGACCAAAAAGTGCCTTTGCCTGGGTTCCTTTTTGACCTCTTCCGGTCATAACACTGCTTCTGCTGCTAAGACAAGGCACCCACACACTGAGAGTTCACATGTCTGTACAGCTGTTGTAAGGATGGAAAGAAAGATAGCTTTAAGGAGAGAAAAGGAAGGCTGATATACAAAATGAAGGTTATATGTATGTGAAGATTTATTCTGGCATTTTCTCTTAAAGATGTGTCATGAAGATTCCCAACTGTGAGTAGATATTCTTAGATATCATGGTTTTAATGCCCACATAGTATTCCATTGTATGGATAGACTAAAGATTCTTAAATTATTCTCGATTTTACAAGGCACCCACACACTGAGAGTTCACATGTCTGTACAGCTGTTGTAAGGATGGAAAGAAAGATAGCTTTAAGGAGAGAAAAGGAAGGCTGATATACAAAATGAAGGTTATATGTATGTGAAGATTTATTCTGGCATTTTCTCTTAAAGATGTGTCATGAAGATTCCCAACTGTGAGTAGATATTCTTAGATATCATGGTTTTAATGCCCACATAGTATTCCATTGTATGGATAGACTAAAGATTCTTAAATTATTCTCGATTTTATTTCATTTGATATTTAACTCATTGTTCTACACTCTGCTATACTTTTACAAACTGCATGCCAAAATGCAATAACATATCGGACTAATTGCACAAACATCCCTTGGCCAAATTGATGGCAGTATTGCCGAGACTGAACTGTTAGTTGGGCCAGTAAAAATTATGTTTATAAGGTTATTTCTGAAAGTTTAAAAGGTCGGTCTAGTTAAGGCTATGGTTTTTGCAGTGGTCATGTATGGAAGTGAGAGTTGGACTATAAAGAAAGCTGAGTGCCAAAGAATTGATGATTTTGAACTGTGGTGTTGGGGAAGACTCTTGAGAGTCCCTTGGACAGCAAGGAGATTCAACCAGTCTGTCCTGAAGGAGATCAGTCCTGGGTGTTCATTGAAAGGACTGATGTTGAAGCTGAAACTCTACTACTTTGGCCACCTTATGTGAAGAGCTGACTCATTGGAAAAGACCCTGTTGCTGGGAAAGATTGAGGGCAGGAGGAGAAGGGGATGACAGAGGATGAGATGGTTGGATGGCATCACTGACTCAATGGACATGGGTTTTGGTGAACTCCGGGAGTTGGTGATGGACAGGGAAGCCTGGCGTGCTGCGGTTCATGAAGTCACAAAGAGTCGGACACAACTGAGCAACTGAACTGAACTGAACTGAAAGTTTAAATAGACATAGCAAATGTGACTTAGAGTGCCAATGATTTTAGTGCATATGTTTAGAAATATGCACAAGTAAACACTGAAGAATGCCTGAATAACAGTAGAAAATCACAAAGTAGAAAATAGGAAAAGTAGATTAAAATAACAAAACTTTTTTTCAACAATAAAATCAGTCCCTTGCAATTAAAAATATTACTTCAAACAAATGAACAAACTTATAATTTGGGGTAAAAATTCCTTTTGAATAGCATTTTTCACAACCTGGATAGATGCCAGATTGTTTTAGAATGGATACATTCTAGAACACTCATGGCTATATATCACTTCACCTAACTTAAATTAGTTTAAGTTGATTTTTAAAAATTGTAAGCTTCCTTGGAATTAAACAATCTTTAGAACATGTAAATCTATTGTTTAACATTTTAAAGACATATTTTTAGGAGCTAGTTATAGAAGGAAGTAAGTGGTAGATCTTTATGATTTTCTTGATCTCACCATCATTTCAGCTTTGTAAATGTAAAACCATATCATTTAGAAGCAGCTTAAAATATTTTCTTATGGTATTGCTTAATGCTAAAAAGTTAATGCTGAGTGATACTGCAGTCAGTAGACATCTTTGGTTTGATTTAAATTTTTATGGAGATGTTGGCTTTTGGTTTGAAATAAATCTTCGTTTTATCAGAGAATACTTTCTTCTTTGGGAGTCTTATTTCTCAAGGCATCTTATTGATCAAGGGAGTTTGTTTTTGTTTTTGTTTTTTTTTCAGACATACTTACATGGTTTCTGCTAAGTTCCATTTGGAGTTGAAAGAAAGTGAAAATGAAAGCTGCTCCATCCCATCTGACTCTTTGTGACCCCATGGACTGTAGCCTACCAGGCCCCTCTGTCCATGGGATTCTCCAGACAAGAATACTGGAGTGGGTTGCTGTTTCCTTCTCCAGGGGATCTTCCTGATCCAAGGATAGAACCCGGGTCTCCCGCACTGCAGTCAGGTTCTGTACCATCTGAAACGCCAGGGAAGCCCATTTGGAGTTTCCTGATTTTCATTTCCAGAGTTCAAGCACAGGCAGGAAGCAGTCAGACTCAGGTCTTTCTGTCAAGGCAGTGTCTCACTGATAGAAAAACACACTCAAGGTACGGTTTTGCACCGGGAGTTTGTAGCCCCGTGGACTGGAGTGGGTTGCTGTTTCCTTCTCCAGGGGATCTTCCTGATCCAAGGATAGAACCCGGGTCTCCCGCACTGCAGTCAGGTTCTGTACCATCTGAAACGCCAGGGAAGCCCATTTGGAGTTTCCTGATTTTCATTTCCAGAGTTCAAGCACAGGCAGGAAGCAGTCAGACTCAGGTCTTTCTGTCAAGGCAGTGTCTCACTGATAGAAAAACACACTCAAGGTACGGTTTTGCACTGGGAGTTTGTAGCCCCGTGGTATGGCCCCCAATACTCCTTGACAGGACCAGACTCTGGACATTACTGATTTCTTCTGTTAGTTCAAATTTTATCAGAAGTACAGTCCACTGTCTCCCGTATCCAACAAGAGACCCTTGAGAGACCTGGCATGTTCCCTGCAAGGAGAATGCATAGACAGAGTTAGACAGTGTGAAACTATTCATGGAAACACCGAAGTGTCAGATGGTGTGTTCAGGGTAGTGTGATGCTTCTCCTGAAATGTGTGTCAGTGATGATACTGGAAGGAGCTCAGAGGAGCAATGCTAAGGCCAAGAGAAGTGTTAGGGAAACCTTGCTTCGGGGGAGAGGCTTGGCTAAAAGTTCTGGGGAATGGGCTCTGTGGGCACTGCTGAAGGTTGAGGGGCTCTTTGACGTCCAATCCCTTTTCTTACTACTGCCCTGAATTTGCCTTGGTGGGCTTCCTCCTCGAGCACACTCTGGTTGGAAAGCTAATGCCAGATGCTGCTTTTCATTGTAACTTTCCTCTGCTAGAGCTAAGGGATTGTCTCCAACTGCACCTTGACTGGGTGTAGCCATAAGGCCAGCCAAAGTCTCTGCAAACAGGCTCTGACTGTGGAATCAGTGCCCCCAAACGGGGGCCACTTGGTGGTCAGGGAGGTCGCAGCTCTGGTGGAGGCATGTCCACCAGGTTGTTCCTGAGGTGTGGCCCCAGGCCCTCTGGAGATCCCTGGCTTCCATCTCATTTTCCACAGCCAGCCTCCCGGCCCCTTGTCAATGTCAGAGCCCCTGGGAACTTTTCTTTTTGAGCTTAAGAGAGGCAGATATGGCTTTTTTGTTTGCAAGCGAGAGCCTCGACTGACTGACACAAACTGGACTTGGATGAATACAGAGAAGGTGGAAGAACATTCCAGGTCAAGGAAACAGCACCTGCAAGGCAGCAACACATGTACCAGGCTCAGGGGAGAGAGAGCAGGGGAGGGCTGTCTGTGGAGGGGGCTACAGCCACAGAAAGGGCACATGGAGCTCATGCTTCTTGATTGATTGCTGTGTGCCAGGCACATTTCCATAAGTTGTTTCTTTTGAAAGTTTTCAATATGGGCCAGTTTTTAACTTTTTATCTTGTATTGGGACACAGCTGATTAACAGTGTTGTGATCGTTTCTGGTGAACTGTGAAGGGACTTAGTTATTTATACCATCCTTCCACAAACTCTCCTTCCATCCAGCCTGCCACATAACACTGATCAGAGTTCCCTGTGCTAGGCGGTATGTCCTCGTTGGTTATCCATTTTAAATGGAGCAGCGTGTACATGTCCATCCCAAGTCCATCTCTAAGTCAGTGAGTCTCCTCCTGTTTTGTAAGTAAGTTCATTCATTTTGTTTCCTTTTAGATTCCACATAGAAGGGATGTCATATGATGTTTCTTCTTCTCTGTCTGACTTACTTCACTCAGTATGATGATCCCTGGGTCCATCCATGTTGCTGCAAGTGGCATGATTCCATTCTTTTTAATGGCTGAGTGGTATTCCCTTGTGTATATGTACCACCTCTCTATCCATTCCTCTGTCAAAGGACATTTAGGTTACTTCCATGTCTTGGCTATTGTAAACAGTGCTGCAACGACCATTAGGGTGAATGTATCCTTTCGGATCATATTTCTTTCTGGCTGTGTGCCCAGGATTGGGATCGCGGGGTCATATGGCAGCTGTTTTTAGTTTCTTAAGGAACCTCCATACTGCTGTCCATAGTGGCTGTATGAAGTTACATTTTAAACTCGTGATTGAATTTGTTACAATATTGTTGTTGTTGCTGCTGTCGTTCAGTCACCAAGTTGTGTCCAACTCTTCTCGACTCGATGAACTACAGCATGCCGGGCTTTCCTGTCCCTCACCATTTCCCGGAGGTTGCCCAAGTTCATGTCCATTGAATTGGTGATGCCATCCAACCATCTCATCCTCTCTCACCCTCTTCTCCTTCTGACGTATCTTTCCCACCATCCCGGCCTTTTCCAATGATTCAGTTCTTCACATCAGGTGGCGAAAGTATTGGACCTTCAGCTTCCATATCAGTCCTTCCGAAGAGTATTCAGGGTTGATTTCCTTTAAGATTGACTGGTTTGATCTCCTTGCTTTCCAAGGGACTCTCAAGAGTCATCTCCAGCACCACAGTTTGAAAGCATCAGTGCTCCAGTGTTCTGCCTTCTTTATGGTCCAGCTCTCACATCAGTACCTGACTACTGGAAAGACCATGGACTTGACTATACGGACCTTTGTTGGCAAAGTGATATCTTTGCTTTTTAACACATTGTCTAGATTTGTCATAGCTTTCCTGCCAAGAAGCAATCATCTTCTAATTCCATGGCTGCAGTCACCATCCATAGAGACTTTAGAGCCCAAGAAGAGGAATCTGTCACTGCTTCCACTTTTCCTCCTCTGTCACTAAGTGATGGGACTGGATGGCCATGATCTTACAGTATTGCTTGTGCTTTTTTTCCCCTAAAGGCATGCTGGATCTCAGCTCTCCAACAAGGGACCTAACTTGCACCTCCTCAAAGTCTTAACCACTGGACCACCAGGGAAGTCCCTCCATAAAATAGTTGAATTAATCTTCCTGGTCCTGTGAGGTTCAGAGAGTGAAGGAAGATACGGAGTTTAGAATTCATCTTTAGTCCCCAAGAAACCATGGTTTCAGGGACTATAAGTGGGGCAGTCAGAGAGATCTTTTTTGACCAGAGGAAAGTTTCATTCTTGTTCTTCAAAGCAGTCCATAGATCTGCCTTGTTACCACATGTGTCTGTATGACCCATGAAATGACCGGCAGACTACACAGCATGATTTTAACATGCTTGCTTGAATAAGTCTGGTCATTATATATTTAGTCTAAACAGACAAATAGCTTTAAGCACTTTTACCCAGGTACTAAGCACTACACTTGACTGGAGTTTATTTTTACCCTAAAGCAGATAATTTATTACATCCTGTCTATTGTCTTGAACTAATTTACTCAAAAAGATCATTATGCTCTAAGTCATCTTTTTCATAGATTGTAACAAATGGTTATAGCACCATTCTCAGAATAATTTTAGGACAGGATCACAGTTCTTTACAATTAGTAAGAAACTGGGTTTGATTCCTTCATTTTAGAAATGAGGATACAGAAGCCACAGACATTACTTGCCCATAGCTGAGGGATGTTTAGAGCTTCCCAGGTGGTGCTAGGGGTGAAGAACCTGCCTGCCAGTGCAGGAGATTTAAGAGATGCGGGCTCAATCCCTGGGTTGGGAATGTCTCCTGGAGGAAGGCACAGCAACCCACTCCAGTATTCTTACCTGGACAGGGAAGCTTGGTGGGCTATAGTCCATAGGGTTGCAAAGAGTCCGATACAACTGAAACGATTTAGCACTGCACAGAGGGACGTTTAGGGACAAAACTGGAAACGGCAAATTGAAAATCCTAGCTTCTGATCCAATTCTCTCACCACTTGACTACATTAAGCTTGACATAGATTTTATGAGTACAGTAAAATTTTATATCTAACTGGAGCTCTTAGGGAATCACTCTCTTAGATAGCCTAAATAACTGCAGACTCATGTCTCCTTTTTGAGAGCTATATTCATAGTAGTCACAAATATCAGAACACTAATCTGATTTTCATTTTATATTTATCAGGTAACATGAGTTTTCTACATCCTATTATGCTCCTGATGACTACCTATTAAGTATCATCACACTGAAAGAATAGAAAAATCCACATGTCAAATAGTTCATGGTTCCATGGAGGCACAGGGCCCTTCCCCAATAAGGCCACTGTACTTGCAAAGCTCTTGGTTTGTTCTGACTCCTTCTGGAAAGCTGTCCCTGAACAAATCTCTTCCAAGACTCCAAGGGGACTCGACTCCATTCACAGTCACACTAAATTGAGACCACCCATTTGTTATTACAGAAGATGAGATGGTGGGATGGCATCACCCACTCGATGGACATGAGTCTGAGCAAGCTCAACCTTCCCCAATAAGGCCACTGTACTTGCAAAGCTCTTGGTTTATTCTGACTCCTTATGGAAAGCTGTCCCTGAACAAATCTCTTCCAAGACTCCAAGGGGACTCGACTCCATTCACAGTCACACTAAATTGAGACCACCCATTTGTTATTACAGAAGATGAGATGGTTGGATGGCATCACCCACTCAATGGACATGAGTCTGAGCAAGCTCTGGGAGTTGGTGATGGACAGAGAAGCCTGGTGTGCTGCAGTCCATGGGGTCACAAAGAGTTGGACATGGCTGAGCGACTGAACTGATTTGTTATTATTTTTTGCCTCTTCCTCTAACCTGAAAATCAACCCTGAATATTCACTGGAAGGACTGATGCTGAAGCTATAGCTCCTGCACTTTGGCCACATGATGTGAAGAGCCAACTCATTGGAAAAGACCTTGACGCTGGGAAAGTGTCAAGTCACCCTTGACTCTGCAGTCCAGGGGGTCACAAAGAATCGGCACATTGAGCAACTGAACAACAGCAGCTAACCTGGACACTGCATAAGGGCAGAGGACAAGAGGCATTTAGGACAGTGTAGGGCACAGAATACAATTCAAGCAACAGTTTGTGCAGGAAAGAACTGAGCTTGACCAAAGCAAAGTGAAAATAACCAGTAAGGTGATCATTTGCTGTGGGCAAGTGACAGGTGGACTGAGTAGAGATTGTTTTGAACCTGGAACAGTGGAAGATGTTTGCTCGCAGGGTTACTCAAGAAGGAGCCAGGGGCTAAAGAGGATTCTGACTCAGTTCAGTCCAGTTCAGTCACTCAGTTGTGTCTGACTCTTTGCAACCCCATGGACTGCAGCACACCAGGCTTCCCTGTCCATCATCAATTCCCGGAGCTTGCTCAAACTCATGTCCGTTAAGTCGGTGATGCCATCCAACCATCTCATCCTCTGTCGTCCCTTCTCCTCCCGCCTTCAATCTTCTCCAGCATCAGGGTCTTTTTCAATGAGTCAGTTCTTCACATCAGGTGGCCAAAGTATTGGAGTTTCAGCTTTAGCATCAGTTCTTCCAATGAATAGTCAGGACTGATTTCCTTTTGGATGCACTGGTTGGATCGCTTTGCAGTCCAACAGACTCTCAAGAGTCTTCTCCAATACCACAGTTCAAAAGCATCAATTCTTCAACACTCAGCTTTCTTTATGGTCCAACTCTCACATCCATGGTCCAAGTTATACATGACTACTGGAAAAACCATAGCTTTGACTACATAGACCTTTGTTGGCAAAGTAATATCTCTGTTTTGTAATATGCTGTCTAGGTTGGTCATAGCTTTTCTTCCAAGGAGCAAGTGTCTTTTAATTTCATGGCTGCAGTCACCACCTGCAGTGATTTTGGAGCCCCCCCAAAATAAAGTCTGTCACTGTTTCCATTGTTTCCCCATCTATTTGCCACGAAGTGATGGGACCGGATGCCATGATCTTCATTTTCTGAATATTGAATTTTAAGTCAACCTTTTCACTCTTCTCTTTCACTTTCATCAAGAGGCTCTTTAGTTTCTCTTCACTTTCTGCCATAAGGGTGGTGTCATCTGAATATCTGAGGTTATTGATATTTCTCCTGGCAATCTTGATTCTAGCTTGTGCTTCATCCAGCTCAGCATTTCTCATGATATATTCTGCATATAAGTTAAATAAGTAGGGTGACAATAAACAGCCTTGATGTACTCCTTTCCTGATTTGGAACCAATCTGTTGTTCCATGTATAGTTCTCGCTGTTGCTTCTTGACCTGCATACAGATTTTTTAGGAGGCCGGTCAGGTGGTCTGGTATTCCCATCTCTTTAAGAATTTTCTAGTTTGTTGTGATCCATACAGTCACAGGCCTTGGCTTAGTCAATAAAACAGAAGTAGATGTTTACCTGGAACTCTCTTGCTTTTTTGATGATCCAACAGATGTTGGCAATTTGATCTCTGGTTCCTCTGTCTTTCTAAATCCAGCTTGAACAGCTGGGAGTTCCAGGTTCACATACTGTTGAAGCCTGGCTTGGAAAATTTTGAGCATTACTTTACTAGTGTGTGAGATGAGTACAATTGTGCAGTAGTTTGAATATTCTTTGGCATTGCCTTTCATTGGGATTGAAATGAAAGCTGACCTTTTCCAGTCATGTGGCCACTGCTGAGTTTTCCAGATTTGCTGGCGTATTGGGTGCTGCACTTTCACAGCATCATTTTTAAGGATTTGAAATAGCTCAACTGGAAATCCATCACCGCCACTAGCTTTGTTCTTAGTGATGCTTCGTAAGGTCTTACTCTTTAAGAAAAGGCTTTACTTTGGCAGCTGATGGAGGGATTGGAGATAAGTCATCCAGAGCCTGGGGTGAACCCAAGAAGAGTTAAGTCTGTCAAATTCCTTCAACTCTGTCCCCAGGATCACCTTGACAATGAAATTGCCACCTGCAAGCTCAGCCTCACCCCAGCTCCAGATGAATCCTCACCCACAGCAAGGGGTCTCTAAGTGATTCCACTGTCATTTCCTCACCATCACTATCTCATACCCTGCACACATGTAGACACACAGTACCGTGTCTTCATGGGTGGACCTCACTTCCTGATCTGGCACACAAAGCTTCCCTCACAGAGCCCCGCGCTGACCACTGGCTTCCTTGCTTATCCTCGAGACTCAGCTTCTCTCTCCGAGGTCTCTGACGGCCAGTGTGGACAATGAACATTTCTCTCCTGGTGTCTAGACCCATGTGGCCCTCCCTCACTCTTCCTTATTGTTGGTCCTATTTCCTATGATGGACAAAATATTTATCCTGAAGCTGTGTGTGTGTGTTCAGTCAGTCGTGTCTGATTTCGCGACCCCATGGATTGTAGCCTACCAGGCTCCTCTCTCTATGTGATTTTTGGATGAGAATACTGGAGGGAGTTGCCATTTCCTCCTCCAGAAAATCTTCCTGATCCAGGGATTGAACTCAAGTTTCCTGCATTGGCAGGCAAATTCTTGCTGCTGAGCCACCTGGGAAGCTCCTTTCTAAGGCAAAACACACTGCTATACCTACTTCTCAATGTGTGTGTGTGCTAAGTCACTTCATTTGTGTCCCCACAACTGAGGCTTTGGGACCCCATGGGCTGTAGCCTGCCAGGCTCCTGTGTCCATGGGATGCTCCAGGCAAGAATACTGGAGTGGGTTGCCGTGTCCCCCACCAGGGGATCGTCCCAGCTCAGGGGTGAAACCCCTATTTCTTGAATCCCCTGCATTGACAGGCTTGTTCTTTACCGTTTGCACAAGGCCCACCTACTTCTCAATATTCCTCTTCAAAATTCTGGGACTCGCTATGGTTCTTGCCAGATTCCTCTCAAATTCTAGTGCCCACCTGCCTTACTCAGGCTTACTGGTTGAGGGGAGGACGGTCAGCCTCCCTGTCTAATCTTCGCTGTTTCCTCCCATGGCTGTACTGGCCTCCGTCACATTTCTGCACCCCTCAGCTCCTGTCCTGTCCTCTCTTGATCTTCCCCACACCCGCCCACAACTACCTGCCATCCAGCTGTATGTAACTGAGCAGGGTCCACTCATCCATGCGCACAATAATCCTGATACGAGCAGAGTGGAATTCAAGAAAAAAGCTGACATGGGATATTGCAGCCCATCTTTAAGAGGAGTCCTTAAAGGACCCTTTTACTAAAATGTAAACATAATGGAAAGTGACCTGGTTTGTCATGAACTTTCAGTGCTTTCTGGCTGGATCCCCTCATTTGATCTGTCAGGGCATGGTAACGTTAACTTGCATGTAATACTTCCCCTGAAAGGGGTTAGGAAGCACTGGATTGGAAATGCCTTGTGACCAAACGGGACGTGATGTTGATATGGGTTGTGTAACATGTTGTGATGAGGGAGCCCCTAGGAAAACATATGGAAACAAAGAGAAAGTAGCTGGCGGCGTCCATACTAGGCTTTCTTCCTGGAGACCCGGAGATGGTATGTGGCAGGGTCTAGACCCTGCCTCCATGAGACGAGCTCTGAAGGACGGTTAGCTCAGCTGACCTTTCCTGGACGGTTGGGGAAACATGAGCAGAAAGTTCTACTTGGACTAACAAATCATGATCATTCTCAAACAATGAGAACTCTCCCATAGGAATGAACGTGCTTCTTTCAAGAGTTTCTAGGATGTCAGGGTTATGTCTGGTTAACGTCCTTTCCTTAGCACTGGTTGTGAGCCCTGGCACAGAGCAGGCTTGCACGGCTCTGTGATGAAAGACGAAGGAACAGCAGCCAGCACACGTGTATTCTTGCACTATCGCTCTCTGTGAGTGCTTGTCGGGTCGTGTCTGACTCTTTGTGACCCCATGGACTGTAGCCCACTAGGCTCCTCTGGCCATGAGATCCTCCAGGCAAAAATCCTGGGGTGGGTTGCCATTTCCTCTTCCAGGGGATCTTCCTGACCCAGGGATTGAACCTGAGTCTCCTCTGTTTCCTGCATCACAGGCGGATTCTTTACCACTGAGCCACCTGGGACACTCTCATAAGACTTTTTAATGAAATTTTCCCATGTGTGGTTCCTCGGGTTTTTGCCTAGAAAAATGTTCTGGGTTAGTGCAAAACTCGGAATTTTACATACACTCCATTCTTATTCAAGCAGCCAAACCATTCTTCTGAAATTCACATTAAATTAAAAATGTTCAAACGATGCTATAAAGGAATAATGTAAGTAAGCATAATTTTTCTTCTTACTGAAGTTTCTCTGGCTCCCCTCTTTGTTAATCCCATGAGCCCTTGATGACTATAATCTCCGATAGCGAAGATTTCATATGTAATTTTTATGACAGCTCATTGTCAGAGCGCATTTTTCCAAATTGCTGTAGCACGAGAGGAAGATGAATATATTCCCAATGCTTTGGCCATGTGTAACAACTTTGCCGGCTTTACACATCTTGCCTGATATATTAGCCCTTGGTCTTTGGGATGACTGGGTCCTTCTTGTTCTTTTTTTAAAAAGTAATTGTTATTGAAGTCTAGTTGCTTTTCAGTGTTGTGTCTCTACGGTACAGTGAGTGAATCAGTTACACATATACATATGTCCCCTCTTCCTTGGATTTTCTTCTATTTAGGTCACCACGCTGAGTGGGTTCTCATTATTTATCTATCTTGTTCCATCGCTACACATGTATCTAGAGTGGATCTTTTGGCTTCACTTCTTCAGTCCTTTTACTTTCTAAACTTTACTGCAAGTTCCATGTACCTCTATTTTTTAAATACAAAATTAAAGAAATTGGAAATTTTTTTTCTTGTGATAACTCAAGACTTACTCTTAATTTTCATCTATAACATACAGCAGTATTATATTATCTCAAACATTATATTATCATGTTTTACAATATATTCCTAGTACTTATTTATCTTATAAGTTGGTACGTTCATCTAATTCCCAAGATCTCCATCCGCACTCCCTCTCCCCTCCACTAATCACAAATCTGAACCTCTTTACTGTGAGTTTGTTTCAAGTATAATTGATCTAGAGCACTCTGTGAGTTCCTGTTATATAACACACTGATTTGATATTTTTCTATATGTTTGAAACTTTTTATTAACACATTACCGACCAGGGAATTTTTGCAGAAATTAAGGCTTGTGGCTGGCAATTTGTTATGTCAGTGACTAGTGAAACATTTTCAGTCAATAACATTCAGGTAATAAAAGAAATATAGAGTGAGGTAAATCAGAACAACAAATATATATTAATACATATATATATGGAATCTAGAAAAATGGTACTGATGAACCTGTTTACAAGGCAGGAATAGAGACACAAATGTGGAGAATGGCCTTGTAGACATGGTAGGAGAAGGCGAGGGTGGGACAATGAATTGGGAGAGTAGTGTTGAAACATATTCATCACCATGTGTAAAACAGACAGCCAGCGAGAAGTTGCTGGATAAGCCAGGGAGCTCAGCCTGGTGCTCTGTGATGACCTAGAGGAGAAGGATGATGGGGAGAGGTGGGAGGGAGGTTCAAGAGGGAGGAGATATATGTACATTTATGGCTGATTCACGTTGTACAGCAGAAACCAATACACATTGCAAAGCAATTATCCTCCAATTAAAAATAAATTTTCAAAAGATATATTAATGCCTCTGTAGTCAATAAATTGCTCAATAATAGTAACAATATTTTTTAATGATAACAATAACAAGAACTAACATTTATGGACTGGTTGCTTCATGCCTGATGCATAGCCAGGAATCTCCACGAAGAAAATAGAGAGGGAGTCAAAAAAGAACAGCAGTGAAACCCCACCCCACCCCACACCCACTTGCCTGAAGACTTGATTCTCAGCGCCGCTGTCTTCTCTCCCCTCTCTCCACCTCAAACTCCATCCCCAGCGGCCTTGACCAAGGACTCTGCTATCTCAGTTCCTCCCCTCTCTCCCTCAGCCCCCACCACCTTGTTGATCTCAAGGCTTCAGGGAAATGAAAAGTAGCTTGTCATCTTGAAAAGGGCTTCTGTCCCTGCTGTGTGGTATAATTGGACACGGCACACTTATTTCCTGCCCCTTATTATCTGGTCCCTTATAGACATCTAAATCTACTGTTTTTCTCTCCGTTTTAAAAAAAACGTGGCGTTCTATCACTGTGTCTATTGACACAGACGGCAGAGGGCTTCTTGGATGCCCTTGAATGACCTTGTGATAGTTCTTGCCTCTCCAGGTACCATTTCTCTATGACTTTTGAGGTCAGAACCCTCGTTGGTCAGTGCTTTGGGAACTCAAGTAACCAAAGAATCTCTCCCACGTTCCCGGTGTCCCTTTCTTTCCAAATATATCTGCAGAGCCATGTATATAGAAAATATTAAATCACAATGAATGTGTGTGTGTGTGTGTGTGTGCGCGCGCGCATGCTGTCTTTTTGACTCATGGACTGTAGCCAACCAGGTTCCTCTGTCCATGGAATTTTCCAGGCAAGAATATCGGAGTGCGTTGCCATTTTCTTCTCCGGAAGATCTTCCCAACCCAGGGATCAAACCCGTCTCCAGTTTCTCCTGTGTTGGCAGGTGAGTTCTTTACCACTTTGCATCACCTGGGATACTTCTATGGTAAGGCCTACATCTTGCTGCTGCTGCTAAGTCACGTCAATCATGTCTGCTCTGTGCGACCCCATAGACGGCAGCCCACCAAGCTCCCCCATCCCTGGGATTCTCCAGGCAAGAACACTGGAGTGGGTTGCCATGTCCTTCTCCAATGCATGAAAGTGAAAAGTGAAAGTGAAGTCGCTCAGTCGTGTCCGACTCTTCGCGACCCCATGGACTGCAGCCTACCAGGCTCCTCCGCCCATGGGCTTTACCAAGCAAGAGTACTGGAGTGGGGTGCCATTGCCTACATCTTAACTCATCCCTATTATCTCTCTCTAGGTAGCACTGCAGAGTGTAGCTTTAGAGGGTACATTAGAACCCTCCAGTCTCCACTCCCCACAAACACACAAATAAAATGCCTTTTAAACAACAAGAGCATCCTTGTAGAGGAAATAAACCTCTGAACAAGTCTCCTAACAGCTCCCAACCCACCTCCACATCCAGCCAATAAACTGCAGGACCTAACTGTCCTACTCCACTCTGTGTTTAAATTCTGAAGTCTCTGTTAGTTTCTCTTCACTCTTAAGTACAAAGTCAGTTTATATTTCCTTCCAGAGGACACAGTTTTATTCTGTGATCAGAGTCACCTTTGGTCTATCATGATATACTTGTTTTTCTCATAAGTTCCCTTCATTTCAGATAATGAGAGGAAAACATGGGTTTGAAGGATGGAATTTCAGGAATGCATTTGAAGCGGCCTTGAAGGGCTGACAAAGAAGGTACAAAGATTTTTCAGGAAGAGCACAGAGCAAAGGATACAAAAAAGGGTAGGTGAGAATGTAGAATGGGTTGATAGATATATTGAGGTGCACATAAGCTGACAGGGTGGGTAGATAAGGCTCTGAAGCGGGTTTAGACCAGGTAAAGGGAGGAGAAGAGGGTGGCTACGACACAAGGCAGGAGTTCAGCCTTTAATATTCAGGGAGCCATGGGGAAGGTCCAGGATGCGTCCGATGTTTGCTGGACTTCTCCAGCAGAGCTCCGGAGAGTCGAACTTTGCAGTGAGCCTGTTCAGGTAGTGACAATCCATGGTGGTGATTGAATTCAGTAAAGATCAGAGCTGGCTTGACAGGCTTTGGGAGGCCGAGGCCTGAAGTTTCAGATCCCACAGGATGCACTCTCAGGAGTTCAGATGTGTGTAAGAAAGCCAAGAGCATTTGTTGACCCTTGTCATTCAAACCTGAAGAAGTCCTCCGTCAATAGACTCAGCTGGATGCAGGGGACAAGCTGCCTTCTAGGAGGTGTTCCGTCACTGTGTCTACATTTCTGCATTTCTTTGGACCCCTTTGCTTCTGAGCCCGTAAATCCATCTCAGAAAGTTTTCACGGTCCACAATGGCCACCACTGCACCTCCTCCCCACCTTCAGAACCACCTTCATCACCTCCAGGGCCACTTCCATCATCTTCCAGCAGCACCTACCACGACTTCCCCTCCACGATTTCCTCCATCTCCGCCTCTACCTTCATCACCACCTCCACACCATCACTTTCATTTCCATGACCTTCGCCTTCATCAACTTTCCCTCTGCTACCACCAAAACCTCCATTACCAACTTCCCCTTTACCCCCACCTCTCCACCTCTTTCCCATATCTGTAATGCATTCCAGCTAGATGCCAAGCACTGCTCAAGATGATGTAGGTCTAGCAAAGAACAAGGAGACAAAAATATCTGCCCACACAGAACTTACATAGTAAGGAAGCGTAGTCCATTTTCTTGTAATTCCATCAAGGAAGTCACATGGATTCAAGTGGATGAAGTCAGGTACTTTAAGTGGTGATGGGTGTGTTCTTTGGGAGTCAAGGCTTGACTATTTGGTTTACATCATCCTTTATCTTTATTTATTTCTCCCTTTCTCTGCTTCCCTATCTCTGGCCCCATTTCCCCACTTCTGTCATTGCTTGGGGAGTTTTCATTGGCACAAGACAGCTAACAGCTGAGCCGGCCGCCTTTGTGGTCACAATTCTTCACCCAGCAGAGCAGGAGGAAGCTACACCTGACAGGACTCCTTCCAAGGATTCAGCATCAATTCCACCCTAGCATCCTCCCCAGAAAAGAGGACCAAATATTCCTGCTGCCCCGCAAATGTTCTACCTAAAGATGCTGTCAGGCCTCTCCACTTCTCCCCCGAGACTCTGGACCACGATGACTTTTCTCTCTCAGAGGAGGATTTCTGTGAGAAGAGCAATCAGTGACCTTATTTACTTGAAAAAAAGAGAGTCTCAGGGAATGGCAGATTTATCACATAAGTGAGCAAGCGATAAAAAGCCAAATGGCTTACACTCATTTTGTTTCATCTAGGATCAAAGGCTTCCCTTGTAGCTCAGTTGGTAAAGAATCTGCCTGCAATGCAGGAAACCCAGGTTTGATCCCTAGGTTGGGAAGATCCCCTGGAGAAGGAAATGGCAACCCGCTCCAGTATTCTTGCCTGGAAAATCTCATGGATACAGGAGCCTGGTGGGCTGCAGCCCATGGGGTTGCAAAGCGTCAGGCATGACTGAGTGACTAACACTTACTTAGTATCAAAGGAGAAAAATTGACATAACATTTTTCATAAAACTTTAGGGTTTTTTTTTTTGTCCTCTAATTAAGTGGTATCCTTTGTTCATGGAGGTAACTGAGTACCCAAATAGTGATGCAGTTTAATGGAAATAAGTGACCTCCTAAGAATATATGGATTTGGACCCAGAAGGTGTCTTAGGAAGCATCAGATCCAGGCCCCTTATTTTACAGATGACTAAATTGCACCCAGGTGGCCAAGTGGTAAAGAGTCGGCCTGCCAGCGCAGAAGCAGCAAGAGAGGAAGGTTCTTCCCTGGGTCGGGAAGATCTCCTGGAGGAGGAAATGGCAACCTGCTCCAGTATTCTTGCCTGGATAATTCCATGGACAGGAGCCTGGCAAGCAACAGTCCATGAGGTCACAAAGAGTCAGACACGCCTGAGCCACTGAGCAAACTGAGGTAGAGAGAAAATGGTCCCATGATGGAAATGGTGATCACCAGATGGCAGAGTTTGGATGATGTTGACTCCTAGTCTCATGCTCTTCTATTAATACAGTGAGGTGCTGGAGAGAAGTTGGCTAAAAGTGATCTTTGCCATCCATTTTGGGTCCCCTGACCACAAGCAGGCTGAAGAGGGCAGCTCACATTCTCCCAGCCAGAGCGGGATCTTGGCCAGAGCTTGGAGACCAAGTTCTCCGTGTGTGCAGTCAGACTTCCCTGAAAACTGCCGAGTATGGGCACCTTGGCACCCCTCTCCAGTGCTCTTGCCTGGAAAATCCCATGGACAGAGGAGCCTGGTGGGCTGTAGCCTATGGGGTCATGAAGAGTCGGACACGACTGAGCGACTTCACTTTCACTTTTCACTTTCATGCACTGGAGAAGGAAATGGCAGCCCACTCCAGTGTTCTTACCTGGAGAATCCCAGGGATGGGGGAGCCTGGTGGGCTGCCGTCTATGGGGTCGCACAGAGTTGGACACGACTGAAGTGACTTAGCAGCAGCAGCAGCAGCAGCATGGGCACCTTAGAGCCAGACAGCCTGAGGATGAGCAGTCCGCTTGCGCCTCTCCAAACCAGCCTTGTTCTATCAGAAGAGTCCCACAGAAAGGAAAGGTCTCTCCAGGCAAATGCAGAACCCCACTGGACGTTCAACAGCCTTTCTAGAGGATGATTAAACAATCAGGGGGTCCCTCTTGCTCGGCTCCTGCTTGACCTATATAAGCGTTGCCCAGCTGTGTATTCTCAGCCCACTTTGCCTGATGTTTTGGAATTTGTCCCCAGCTCCGATGCCTGAGAGGTGACGATCTGGCTCCGACCTACCTGGTGAGACATGCACTTAACCTCTGACCTTTAATTTTCTAGCCGCAGGCCAGAGTTATACCCACTCCTAACTACTTCAGAGGTCTCCAGAGAAAAATATGATGAAATCAGCTTGCACTTTACTTAGGAGCGAGGAGCTTGAAATGAAAGCATTTTATAATTCAGAGTGTTCGAGTTTTGCGCCTTCTCAAGAAGCTTGCTTGGTGAAAAAGTATCACCTCATTCTCAGGCTAATTCTGGCTTATCGCATATTCAGTGTTCCATAAAGGTTGACTTGAAAGCTTTCATTTAAAACCCAATTCATATGAATTAGTGTACTACTCAAAATGTCAGGCTGCTAACAGGACATACATAGCAACTGGAAATTGAAATAAGTGCATTTTAATAGAGCTCAGAATTAGAATTTCCTCTCTCTGTTTGACGTAGTATCACAGTTATAATTGAGGGTAAAATTTTTTTTCCAGTTGGCATTTAATGACTTTCTATCCAGAATTATCAATCCACCTGAATTTGTTATACCATTTTTCAGATGTAAAATGCAAAAAAGAGAGAAACATAAAGCTCTTTAATTGTGATAGTAGTATACAAGATTGTATCACCTAACAGAGGAAGAAAGAATGGATCTAGGATTATTCATTTGATAATTCTACCAAATACCAAGTGAAGTCTTACCTAATTATGGAACAGCATAAGTTATTTTCTCAAGTTTTTATTTGTGAAAAGTTTTATTTCACTTTTTAAAATTTCTAAAATGTGGTCTTGTTAGTTATTGACAAGCTACTTGGAGAAATTTCAAGAAATATTAAGTCCCTCCTATAAAGTGAATGCAAGGTTTAAGAAAGCTTGGCTCACTTCAATATTGGTTTTTCAGAAAGTTGTGGAGATATCAGAGGAATTACTTGTTCTTCAATTTAGCCTTTTTTAAACACTTGAGTCTGGCTGCTGCTGCTACTGCTGCTGCTAAGTCGCTTCAGTCGTGTCCGACTCTGTGCGACCCCACAGACAAACATAATATAGGACACAAGTCAGAAATGCTGTCCAAAAAATTAGGGATCATCTCACTCAGAGTGATGGGAAAGTCAGATTTAGTCTGTAGTTACAGTCCTGCTCAAATTTTAATAGGCAAGTAGAAATTTCTTTATTACAGATTTTCTAGCAGTAAAGGAATATCAGTCAAGGAATAGTCCAAGTATAGGTCTCCACATTCTTTCAGGGTGTTACTATTTCTCTTTATATCCAGAAGAGGGCAGTCAGGTTACACGTTGAGAAGTAATCACCATTATCCGAGAAAGTGAAATTTTTTTCAATAAATTTCAGTGATCTGAATTAAGTTTTCCTTTAATGCTTTTAAAGGGTATTTAGAATTACCCGAAGATGTTCCGCTTTTTATTAAAAACCTACCACCTTTGTGAGATGGATACTTTCACAAAAGGGGTGAAACGCTGGTACATATTTATGTGTACGTTCTATTGCTGCGAGCATTTCTTTTTTTTTTTTTCTGTTCCTATCGGCCATCTTCAGTGTTCGACTGGGGGAGGGGGCGAATCTTAACGGTTTTTCTACTTTATAACTTTGTGACGTTTTATAGGTAAAAAGAAACACATTGCACAAGGAAAAGAGCCCTCATCAGCACTTTGGCTGCAATTCAAGAAGAGAGAGAGAATTAGAAAATAGAAGATTCGCAGCAATTGAAAAACAGGTATCTGCCCAGGAAGTTCGAATCCAAAACATTTCTTGCAGCATTTACTTGCTTTGAAGAAAGATAATTACACTTTTACTGGAGCTTTGCGTTAAACAATGTTAGAAGAATGTAACACTTTTTTCCCTCTATACTTTTTATAGAAATATTTTCTATAAGCTTCTAAGTAGAAGTAAGCTAGAGCTGAAGACAAAATATCACAAATATTTCTGCCACCTTTTTGTCTTCTTCATTAACAATAATGCCAAAGCCTAAGAAGCCATTAATTTTACCAGATAGATATATTTGTGAAGAAAGTGTGAATATTTAAGTATCTGTGTAATATATTTATTAAAAATAAAATTGATATGAAATAATTTAGTTATAAATACATAAAATATATTCATTTAAAATAAATCCTTAAAATTTATGTACATAAAAGCATATATATGTTGTTTGTTATTCATCTGCTAAGTCGTGTCTGACTCTTGGTAACCCCATGGACTGCAGCACACCAGGCTTCCCTGTCCTTCACTGCCTCCCTGAGTTTGCTCAAATTCATGTCCATTGAATTGGTGTTGTTATCTAACCTTCTCATCCTCGGTTCCCTCTTCTTTTGCCTTCAATCTTTCCCAGCATGAATTCATTTTAAAGGGCAGTCTTAATTAAAATGTAAGAAAGAGTTGGTTTTAGGGAACTAATGTCAAAGAAATAGAGCTGCAATAATTAAGTGTAATTCTGAGTATTTGTTTTTGTCTATGTTTTAAATGTTCCCTCTGTACTAATGGTGCTTCTAATGCTATTTTTAGATGATTATGCATGAAACCAATGCTATTATCTGATGCAGAAAGTGTACGCTTGTGTGTGAACCTGTGGGGGGCGGTGTGTGTGCCTGGTCTCAGTTGTGTCTGACTCTTCACAACTCCATGGACTCTAGCCCACCAGGTTCCTCTGTTCATGGAATTTTCCAGGCAAAATTACTGGAGTGGGTTGCCATTTCCTCCTCCAGGGGATCGTCCCGACTTAGAGATCGAACCCAAGCCTCTTGTGTCTCCTGCACTGCAGGCGGATTTTCTATCAACTGCGCCACTGATTCAGCTATGTGGGTGCATATATGTTACAGGTATAGCATGGTGGTGTGCTGGTTTCTATCGGCCACTCGCCTATGAGAGCTTTCTCAGTGGCTGTGAAATTCACCAGTCCTGCACACGCTCCTCTGAGGTTTGAGGATTAACTGGGAATCCAGGTGATTTTCTACCTGATGCATGTCCCCACTCCCTCTGCCTCCATTCCTGGAGATTCTGCCTTCAAAAAGAGCTGCCTCTGAAAGTGACCTTGCTTGGCGTATGCTGATTGGCTAATGCGGAAAGGCCTTTCCCAGAAGAGGTGCTGTACCATGCCAAGTTTTGCTGCTGCAAAGATGGGTATGGAATCAGGGTGGGAAGGAGGGGAGAAAGGAGGAAGCGGCTTGCCAAGTCGCTCGGGCTACTTATAAACAAACTTTGGCTTTGTTTCTCAAACCCTTTCTGGTCGTACACACACTGTGTCCGGGACTCCATTTGTGTTCTGTGTAAACCTTGGGGAGAACTGCTTTTAAGAGACTGATTTGGTTTAGAAGATGATTTCCACAGCCACTTTAAAAAGATATGTACTATTTCAGTACAAAGCTGAGGCCCCGTTAGAGCTGTGCTAAGGATTAAGAAGGCATGTATTTTAATGCGTTATGAATAGGAGTAGCTGATAAAAGAGGCTCTTGTTACCCCTGCTACATTTAAATGTGAAAAGCGGCTGTTTCTAATGGGCCAGGGGTAGGGGAGAGGAGAAGAGATATATTATTTTCATAGGGATTTAATCTTCAGACTACATTGAAACCATAGAACACCACTGGCCATTCACTTATCGGCCGCTCTCATCGCACCACCTCTGTAAGATTGTGGAGAGGGAGGAAGGAGAACGCCCAGGAGGCAGAGAAAGGGACTGTGTGCTGCGATGAGGCTGGCATTTTCATCTCCATGTATGTTTTGAACCTCAGATCAAAACGCACGCACGGTAGAGTATTTTCTCTTTCTCTCTTATAAGCATTAACCCTTTCAACTTCTCAAACGCCAGCCAATTAAAGAGTCCAATGCGACTAAGCTGCCTTCAGAGCATGGGTGTAGCAATGGCCCCCAAGAATAAGATGACCACAGAGATCTCATTAAGAATATGGACCACGTATGTGTGTCTGTGTGTGCCCAAGGATGGCTGGGTGTGTGTGTATGTGTAACATGAAAAAGACTGCTCATGCTTCAGAGACAGCTTATTTCAGGTAGAATCCAAGAGATGTCATGAATGCAGCAGAGAAAGGATCTTTCTGTAAGTTTTATTGCCACAGGAAGTTGATGGTATAAATAAAGCCTAGGATTGTTAAACTAGCAGATCTTTGCCAAATGCTCTCAGTGTTGGGAGAAATATGACTCAAGAATGTATATCCTTTGGATGGATGAACGAGCAAACTGGCATCATTTTCTCCCTCTCCAGGTTATCATTTATAACTTGCTTTTGTTTATTCTGACGTTGGGCTTAGTGAAATTGGTCACTTAATTGTTTCTGTATGTTTGACCCCTGAGGTTCCTAACAGTAATTCCTGAAAAACCGAGGATTTTGCTCAAGATACTCTGAAGAAATCTTTTTGATAAGAATTAGACCCAGTCCCTACACCCACTTACTTTTTCCAATTTTTCTCAATGTTACCACTTTCAAGAAGTTAAAGGATTAAAAACAAGGCTGGTAGGAATAAATCAGTGGTTCTTGCCTAGTTTATAATTAAGGGTAATTCACATGTAGAAGATGGTTTGACAGCTCTAGCCCACTTGCTCAGAAACTTGCATCAGAATGGAACCAATGAGTCGGTTGAAGCTAAAGCACAGCCTCACCGCCCTTGCAGAAGTTTTGCAGGTGGACAGGCTGCAGTCTGCTCTTCCACGGACCAAGAGGGAGAGGAAAGAAGAGGAAGGGAAATTTTACAGCTGTCCTACCACGCATCAGAAAGCCAGGAACGGGCAGCAAAATGCTTCCAGCTCCCAAGCACAGTCAGTCCTGCTGCCCAGAGGCACATGGCACACCTCTCCCACTGCCCAACTTATACTTTTCATCCAGCAGGAGATATCCCCGGCCTGCGTGTTCCTGCACTCAGGGCTCTGAGTGATGGAGTTCCTGGCAGCCTGGCAGAGCGGCCTGGCTTGCTGCAGAAAGCCTCTTTGGCCGATTGATCACAGCAAATGTATGTGCCTGACCAGCTCCGGCTCTCGTATGGAGCCCGGTGCTAATAAGAGGCTTGCACAAGTGTGATGGGATTCAATCAATATTTTGATTTCCTGAACCAACATCCCTCCACATAAAAAAAGTAAATAAAAGCAAGAGACCAGCCTCATCAGGGACCGCTGCAAAGCAAGTGGAAGAGGGAGGCAGAGAGAACGCTGGAGCCAGCCTCACAGGGCCAGGAGAAGTTGAGGAATCGCGACAGCGGCCAATGTGAGCTCAGGGAAAGTTGCCGTTCCCCCGGAGGAGCTGCGTCTGCTTCTCTGCCGGCTGCCTTAGCCCCGCATCTCTGCTTCTCAGACCTCTGGCTGGCTTTCTTACCCCCTTTCTCCAATCCCGATCCCCACCCCCTTCCTTCTTCCTATTTTTTTTTCAAAAAACTTGGCTACGGAACATTAGGTTTGATGAAGGGAAAGCGATTTAACATCTTTTAACTGAGAGAGGTTGATTTTCATTTGAGACCAAATGGCTCATTTTTACCTTTTTCGCTCCTGGAAGAGTAAAAAGTGAGAGGTCAGCCTTGAGTCACCATGGCAACCCACACAGCTCGGGCCAGGAACAGATGAAGGCAGGTGATAATGGCAGGGAAGTTTCTTCCCCTGACTTAGCTTTCCCCCTTCCCACCCACCGCCCCCCCATTCGAAGATGTGCCTGGATGTATGAAAACAATGATGCCTTTTTAAAAATGTAAGTATTCAAATATTGCTTCTAAATGGTCTGGCCCAGAGTGCTGACATCATGCAGGTCTGTGTGGGGTTTTGTTTGCTTGGGATGGAGCCCATCCTAGCTAACCCTCATCTGTAGCCAGAGGATCTTGAATTACACCAGCAAGCTCATTTAAGCCCCACCCTGAAGGAATCTGTCTTTCAGTCAGCATCCACCCACTGTGTTCCGGTAGTCCAAAGCCTTCATAAAGAGAGAATGGGCTTGTGGATGCAGGGAAGGAAAGAGCGGGACGAACAGAGAAGTAGCATCGACGTATATATACCACCATGTGTAAATAGGTAGCCGGTGACACGCTGCTGTGTAACACAGGGAGCCCTGCCTGGCTCTGTGATGACTCAGAGGGGTCTGGGAGGAAGGGAGGGAGCCTTGAGAAGGAGGGGAGATGTGTATAGTAACGGCTGATTTGCAATGTTGTAGGGCAGGTAAAGCGTCTGCCTGCAATGTGGGAGACCCGGGTTCGATTCCTGGGTCGGGAAGATCCCCTGGAGAAGGAAATGGCAATTCACTCCAGCACGCTTGCCTGGAAAATCCCATGGATGGGGGAGCCTGATAGGCTACAGTCCATGGGGTCGCAAAGAGTTGGAAACGACTGAGCGACTTCACTTTCACTTTTCACGGCAGAAACCAACACATTATAAAGCAATTTTCCTCCAATTAAAAAACAGAGAAGAGAGAGAGAGAATCTGGTCCTGTTATTGAAATCTGGTGTCTAGGACTCCAAGCTTGAGCGCATGACACCTTTCACCTTTTCCAAGCTTGTTTGCAAAGAACTTCTTGATCCTATCCCACTCCATGAATGTCAAAGAGGAAAGAGGAAAAAGGAAACCCAAATGACAAATGTGCTAGGAAGGCCAGAGTAAACCCTGCAGGGGTAGCCTGGGCTGGGGCAGGAAGGAATTTCCATGACCTTGGAGCACAGCGACTCAAACGTCCAACACATTTCTCCCACGGCCCTTTACCCCACACACTTGCTGGTAAACAGGGAAATAATGAACTTGTCAGGACAGAGGGCGCAAGGGTGCCAGGCACTGGGTTAGGTGCTGTACTTCTTAATTGCCTCTGATCCTTGCAGGGATCTTCCTGAGGTGGACAGTTTGAGTTTGATCTCTGTTTTACAGATTAAGAAAATAAAGCTCAGGAAGGCTAAGTGATGTGCCCAGGTGAACTTTCCATCCACGCTCCAGGTGAACTTTCTCTTCAGACTTGTTAATATAATCCAGATGCATAAATAATAAGTTCACTTCCAAAGACGGGAGTTTGTGCTTTTTCTCTGTAGTTTGTTCATTTAGTTGCAATGAAACTATCTGAAGCCTGCTGAGTTTTCAGTACAATTCTAGTTGCTTGAAAAACATAGCAAGATACAGGCACTATTCTCCTAGAAACTGGGGTGGAGTGGCTTGAATTCCAGCAGAGTGAACTTGGATAAGAAATTCAGCAGGTCTGAGCTTTGACTTTCTGTCCTGTGAAATACCATTAATATTTATCTCAAGGGCTGAGTGAGCATTCAAAGAGCTGCTTAAAAGAGTTCCACGTTCATGCAAGTGTGTGTTTGTGCCAAATCGTTTCAGCCGTGTCTGACTCCATGCGACCCCATGGACTGTAGCCCACCAGGCTCCTCTGTCTGTGGAGTTCTCCAGGTAACCCCTGGAGTGGGTTGCCACGCCCTCCTCCAGGGGATCTTCCCTCATCTTTTCCTCTCCGGCTTTGGTATGCGGATTCTTTACCATTAGTGCCCCCTGGGAAGCCCTCATGCAAGTGGAGGCTCGGTAAACATTAACTTTCATCCTCTTTTCATTCCTGGCCTCCTTCTCGCCACTGCCATGGTGTTCTCCTCTGTGCCTGGGGTCAGCGTGGTGGCCTCCCTGCTCTCTGGCCAAAGGTTCTTTTTTCTAAACTGCGTTGGCTTCTGGGCAGTCAGATCCCCTTATTAAAGCCCTAGTCCTCTCCAGCGGGCTGGGGAAAGGCTTGCAGGACAGCAGGGATGGGAGCAAACAGAAGAAGGTGACCTGCTTTCTAGAGACTTTATGGAAGCTGTCCAAAAGGAGGAGATGAGCTGGTAACTTTGCTCTCTCCACCTCCCCTCTCATCAGCCCTGGGTGTCACCTACAAGCCCAGGGTGGTCCCTCTGCACAGGCTCAGACTTGAAGCTCATCCATGCTGCCCTGCGCAGCGCGAGGTTCAAAGCCAGCTCCGACTTAACTGGGCTTTATACATCCAAACTGGAGTTGATCTTGAAGGATCTGACAAAATTGCATGGACTAAAAGGCAAAGAAAGGCTCCATTTAAGAAAAAAGAAGAAAAAAAAAAGCACAACAGATCACTAATTTCACTTTAATGGGGTGCAAGCAAATTAAGGAAGCAAAAGTGAAGGCGTTCAGTCGTGTCTGACTCCATGTGACTCCATGGACTGTAGCCCACGAGGCTCCTCCATCCATGGGATTTTCTAGGCAAGAATACTGGAGTGGGTTGCCATTTCCTTCTCCAGGGGATCTTCTTGACCCAGGGATTGAACCCAGGTCTCCCACATTGCAGGCAGATGCTTTACCATCTGAGCCATCTGGGAATCCCAAGGAAGCAAAGAGAATGCAAAAAAACATAGGCTTGGTTCCATTCTAAGGTGATGCTAAGGGTACTTGACATCAAGAAAATAATGTATTGCACTGGCACAAAGATCCTCGTTTGAGTTTCAGAGCCCAGTGATAAGCCAGTTGCACCTTGATGTTGTAATACTCAGAGTCAGATTCTTGGTTTCCCTGCCCTCCCTTTCCCCTTCCCCCTTGACTCTGGCTCCATTTCCCCTCTGCCCTCCTGCTCACCTCTGAACCCTACCTCTCTCTCCCTAATTCTTCTCCCCCATTTCGGGAGATGTGTGCAGGGCATAAGTGCTGTGAATCACATGAGGAATCAGTCTTTTAGCAGCTTAAAACCTAAGAGGAAAAGTAGAACTGGCACCCACATATGCTGAGACAGAGCACAGGGAGCGTGAAACTCAAGCATTGCGATGGTTAGCCGTGAGGCTTCAGCTTAATCATCACTTTCCCCATGAGGCCTTCTTTGATCTCTTACTAGACCTAGGCCTTCGTAGCTCTTTATCACCTTTTGATGCTGGGTTTTTATTCGGATTATTTGTTTACTGTCTGCTCCTTCTATCCTATTTTCTGAGGATATAGGTCCTCAGAGGGCAGGTGTCACGACAAGTCTTCCTCAGGAAGAGGTGGAAACTTGGGTCTCAGAGGGAAAGTCAGTGCTTTAAGGAAGGGAGCAGAGAGTGAAAATACCCAGGCGTAGGAAGAGGGAGGTGTCTGTCTGTCTCTCTGGCAGGGCATAACATGAAGGAGACTTCAGGCTGGTGCCAGGAATGTCCCTGTGGGCTCAAATACTGCAGTTCCGTATGTGGGGGCTGCAGAGGTCAGGTGGGTGAGAATTTGGATTAGGGGAAATAAAGCTCCATATCATGTTTTTGAAGCCAAAGGAATGTATTGAGACGATGAATGTTTTAAAACTGAAGGAGAGCTAAAACAATTTGTCATGGAATATTATTCATCCATTTAACAAATGCTGGTTGAACGCCAGCCATATGCCAGCCACCATTCAAGGCTCGGAGGATAGGCCATGAGCAGACAGGCCCAGACATGAGGTGGAGCTGATAATCTGTTGATGAGAAACAGGCAATACACACACAACGAAGCCAATGGGCAGCAAATCAACAGTGTGGCCATTTCAGATAATGAGTGGCAAGAGTTGCAGGAGATGGGCAAAGCGACAGGTACAGAGGGTGGTGGGCCTTCTCAGCAGCAATGAGGCAAGTGAAGTTTATCTCCATTTAAAGGGGAGTGGTTGGAGGGTGTTAAACAGAGGAGGGACAATGATGCAATTTACCAAAAAAAAGATCGTATTGGTTGCTCCGTGCAGAATGGTCTTTGGAGGGGTCGAGGGGAAAGACAGAGGCGGGAAGCCAACTGAGGGAAATGGTCCAGGCCAGAGACTGAGGGTGTGGACGCATGCAGACGTGTGGGATGAGGATTAGCTCTAGATAAGGTAAAACACCACTCAAGATATGAGTAACACCATTCAGGATATAAGGGGGAAAAAGAATCGTGAAAGATGCCTCAATTTGGGGCAGTGTTGTTGAGTGGACTGTGGTATCAATTTATAAGATTGGCAGACTCGGAAGAAGTACATTTTTAGTGGAGTGACTTAAGACTTCTGTACGAATATGTGAAATCTGGCTGTAAAACTATACCTACAAAGACTTCATAATATAACACATGGGAGTTATCTTTATTGTGTGTGCTCAGTTGCTCAGTTGTGTCCAGCTCTTTGCAACTCCATGAACTGTAGTCCACTAGGCTCCTCTGTCCATGGAATTTTCCAGGCACGAATACTGAAGTGGGTTGCCATTTCCTACTCCAGGGTATCTTCCCTCACCCAGGGATCAAATACGCATCTTTTGCATCTCCTGCAGTGGGAAGTGGATTCTTTACCACTCAGACATCTGGCAAGCCTTTCCTTTTTTTTTCTTTGTAAAAATATACAAAATGAAATTACCTATGAAGTATCTCTTCAATAATATTATATATTAATAGAAAAGATAAAGGGAACATTATTAAAGGATATTATTCTTATTTTTGTAGATGACTATAGCAATTACACTCTTTAGTACATTCTCTGTATTCACATTTTTTTTTTTTTTTTGCATTAAGCAGTATTAATTTTATGAGCCAAAAAAATGTTTGGCATCACAGAAGATAATTTACTTCACTATCTGACTCTGGGAAATAGATGGGGAAACAGTGGAAACAGCGTCAGACTTTATTTTGGGGGGCTCTAAAATCACTGCAGTTGGTGACTGCAGCCATGAAATTAAAAGACACTTACTCCTTGGAAGGAAAGTTATGACCAACCTAGATCGCATATTCAAAAGCAAAGACATTACTTTGCCAACAAAGGTCCATCTAGTCAAGGCTATGGTTTGTCAAGTCAAGGTCATGTATGGTGGTCATCCATACATGACCACCCATCCAGTGGTCGTGTATGGATGTGAGAGTTGGACTGTGAAGAAAGCTGAGCACTGGAGAATTGATGCTCTTGAACTGTGGTGTTGGAGAAGACTCTTGAGAGTCCCTTGGACTGCAAGGAGATCCAACCAGTCCATTCTGAAGGAGATCAGCCCTGGGTGTTCTTTGGAAGGAATGATGCTAAAGCTGAAGCTCCAGTACTTTGGCCACCTCACTCGAAGAGTTGACTCATTGGAAAAGACCCTGACGCTGGGAGGGATTGGGGGCAGGAGGAGAAGGGGACGACAGAGGATGAGATGGCTGGATGGCATCACGGACTCAATGGGCGTGATCTGAGTGAACTCCAGGAGATGGTGATGGACAGGGAGGCCTGGTGTGCTGCGATTCATCAGGTCACAAAGAGTTGGACACGACTGAGAGACTGGACCAAACTGAACTGAACTGATCTGACTCTTAATTGGTTTCATTTGGCTTTAGACCCTTTTCTAGGGAATATATTGACAAAACAAACCTGAAAGATAAAGAAATAGACAGTGAGTAGTTATACTATAAAATGAATGAGTCACATATGAGAGAGATGTTCTGAAAGGTACTACTGGAGAGATCTGAAGTCAGCATAATGCTCTAGAGAAAACATCAGAGGCTAGCAAGGCTATAAGTTCTGTCACCATTATCATCCATAAGCATGCTACCCACCGGGGAACTCTTCAGGATCTCCTGGGATAGAACCACATGGCCCCGTGGCTGTTAGAGGAAGGATCACCGATGGTTGATGCAGGGCTCATGAGGCTGAGCTCACAGCCTTCTTACACTGCTCCAGGCAGCCATTCATTGCATCCATAAGAGGGCATTTGGGCCCCCCCAGGTGGCATTGTGGTAAAGAGTCCACCTGCCAGCGCAGGAGGGACGGGAGATGCGGGCTCGATTCCTGGGTCAGGAAGAGCTCCTGGAGTAGGAAAGGGCAACCCACTCCAGTATTCTTGCCTGGAAAATTCCACGGACAAGGGCAGCCTAGTAAAGTCATTCAGTCGTGTCCGACTCTTTGTGACCCCATGGACTGCAGCCCACCAGGCTCCTCAGTCCATGAGATTCTCCAAGCAAGAATACTGGAATGGGTTGCCATTTCCTTCTCCAGGGGATCTTCCTGACCCAGGGATCGAACCCAGGTCTCCCGCATTGGGAGGGACGGGAGATGCGGGCTTGATTCCTGGGTCAGGAAGAGCTCCTGGAGTAGGAAAGGGCAACCCACTCCAGTATTCTTGCCTGGAAAATTCCACGGACAAGGGCAGCCTAGCAGGCTGAATTCCATGGAGCTGCAAAGAGTCAGACATGCCTGAGTACACCCACACACAAGACGGGATTTATCTCTCCTTACTGAAGTTGGGAAACCACTCTTCTTGTTAACAAGCCTTAGTCTTCTTCCATTTGAGATTTTAGAGTCACACTAGCAAAATACCTTACCTTTCCTGCAGCAGCTAATATATCCTATTTTATCATCTCTGTTCTCAGGGACTTAATTCCTTCTAACACAAAAGGCTTGTTTTTCAGATGGGAATGGAAACACTAAAGAACAGTGCCCTGTAAATGATATATGGTGATGGTAGATGAAAGCAAGAGATGCCAATTTTGGCTAGCTAAAAATAGACTGCTTTCAGGAAGGCTTTGGCAATTATTTTTATTCAAATAAATCTAGCTGAAGAACTTTTCAAAACTCTATGGGAAACAGCAGAGTAGAGTTAAGGGAGCTGGGAGAACAGAGTTGAAACCTGGTTCCATTCTTCTCTTCTTGAAGAAACTTGGAAGATGAGTTTTTGTTTTGTTTTGTTTTTTTGAGTATGTGAAGTAAGTTGGGGCTGCCACTACCCAGGTTATCTATCTTACAGTGTTAATAGGAGGATCCAATGAAATGGGTTGTAATAAAGGACTTTGTAAACCCTATGAAGTAAATATAAATGTGATGTGTGGGCAGAGCTTTAGGCAACAATGGCTATTATTAGAAATCTCAAAACTTGTGATACAGAATGGTGGGCTGTCAAAGAAGAAGGACTGATAAATTGTTTCTTCTTTCTTTCTTCTCGTACTCCTTCTTATTCTTAGTTTAATTTCCAAGTTAAATTGTGTGATTATTGTGGTGGGATAGTACCAGTTTTTATACCTCATTAAAGCATTTTGTAAGCTGATGAATAAGAGATGTTCAATCCCAAAACTTCATTGTAAGGACTGATCCTGAAGCTCCAATTCTTTGGCCACCTGATGAGAAGAGATGACTCACTGGGAAAGACTCTGATTCTGGGAAAGATTCAGGGTAAGAGGAGAAGGGAGTGACGGAGGATGAAATGGTTGGATGGCACTACTGACTCGGTGGCCATGAGTCTGAGCAAACTCTGGGAAGTAGTTAGGACAAGGAAGCTGGTGTGCTGCAGTTCATGGGCTCACAGAGTCTGACACGACTTAGCAACCGAACAAAAACAAACCCCAAATCTAGGTCAGGAAAACCAATGATCTTCAAGTGCTACCTTCTCTTTGAACTCTTCCTAATTGACTTACAAATCTTATTTCTTCCTTTTTTGACTTTCCATAGCAATTAAAAAAAAAAAAACAAAAACAAAAACCTGCACTTGGTATGTTCTTATTTTACCTTTTCTGAAGCTTCCTTCCCATTTGATTTTTGGTTGTTTGAAAAGAGATAACCATCTATCTCATTTTTCTATATCTTTACTGCCAGACACATAATGGGATTATGTGTCAAATTAGTCAATTGAGTTCATTTTTAAGAACAGTTGTCAAGAACCTGAAATCTGCTTTAGAGTGGAAATAGTGTCTCTGAGGCTACACAGAGATCTTTTCAAAAGTAGGGCATTCATAAGAAGAAGTTTGAGAGTTTCCTGAATTCCATAGGAAATTAGTTTTTAGTTTTAGAAAACTAAATCATAATTTAATTTTCAGTTTCTCAAAAATAAAATATGAAAGGCTATGGATCAATCACCTCCTCCATATCTAGCCAAAGATGATACTCAGCGCAAAGCTGGTCAAAAGGAAACTTGCTACCTTCTATCTCCACCAAGCCCATCTTAATAGTTCCAGGTTTGGAATGACTTTCCAGGAAATATTAGGGTTTGACTGGACCCTCTCTGTGCTTCTGTGCTGGGTACTTTGCGGACACTGGTTTGGAACCAGTCTGTCTTTCTGACTTCGGCCTTTCTGTGTCTTTCTCAGAGCCTCCATGTCCTTGTGTCCATGTTTTGTTTGGCTACTTTGAGCCAGGAGAGGACAATACGAGAAACAGCAGCTAACCTAGAATTGCTTATCAGACTGATCAAGGGACTCTTAAGCTAGTCATCTTTCCCACATTCCCCCATTAGATTCCAGACAGCACTAAGGAGCTGGCTGACCTTTCACAGCATAATTTATTATGCTTCCCATTGCCCTTCCTCCTCCCAATTCTTGGGAGATTTGGGGACTGTGCCTCTGTCCCCACAGTGTTCTCCTCTGCCCTCACCCTTGCCCCATGAAAGGGCAATGGCCTGTCTTTTGAAAATGTCCTGAGTTTTGAAAATCAGGAAGGGAAGTCTTATTCTAATGTCTCTTCCTCTTTTCTCTAGAGCCAATCGCATGCCATGCTTATCCAAGATGCTCAATATAAGTTTGCTGAAAAAATAAATCCTTGCAACCAAAGGTAATGCCTTCTTCCTCTCACACTGTCATGCTTCACCTCTTTCTTAAATCTTATACATTTAAAACAGATTATCAGACTTCTGTCTGCCTGGTATCAGAGTCCTGTCTTTCACATGCACGTGGAGAGAAAGTTGCCTGGGAGTAGATTCCAGTCTGTTTATTTTAAAAATAAATAATTAATTATTGGCTGCACTGAGACTCTGTTGCAGCTCTTGGTTGCAACACAGGCTCTTTGCTATTGCGCGAGGCTCTTTTCTCTAGTTGCGACAAGCCAGGGCTACCCTCTACCTCTGGTGCGAGGGCTTCTTGTTATGATGGCTTCTCTCGTGGAGCATGGGCTCAGGGCATGTACACCAGGAGTTGTGGCTCACAGGCCTGCTAACCTCACAGCACGTGGGATGTTCCTGGACCAGGGATCAAACCAATGTCTCCTGCATTGGCAGGCAGATTTCCAACCACTGGACCACTATGTACTTTTTAACATGAAAATCTTAACCTTTTCCTCAACAGATCATTGTGAAGCTTTCCACATACATCAGAAGTATAGAGAAGCCCGAGACAGTGAAAAATAAGATAGACGCAGCATTCTAGCCCTCAAGGACTATAAAATCTACTAGAAGAGAGCTGGGCTGCAGCAGAAAATGAAAGTTCTGAGAGTGAGATGCAGTTAGGAATCCGTGGGAAAACCAAGTCTTGCCTTCATTCATTCAGTGTTTCCACAGCGCCTGTGTGTGTGTGCTCAGCTGCTTCAGTGGTATCTGACTCTTTGCACCAGGCTCCTCATCCATTGGATTCTCTAGGCAAGAATACTGGAGTGGGTTGCCATGCCCTCCTCCAAGGGAATTCTCCCGACCCAGGGATCAAACCCACATCTCCTGTGTCTCCTTTGCAGAAGAATTGCAGAAGGATTCTTTATCTCCTGAACAACTCAGGAAGCCCACCAAAGATCCTATGTTTAGCCAATCATGGTGTCAGATGGGTGCTTTCCAGAAAGTTTGGCATAGTCTCTGAATTTCTGGTGTGTACAATAGAGAAGAGATAGGTAGCTATGTCCACGTTACTTAATGATATGTAAAATATTTTAGTCCTGAACACATGCAACCGTTGTGCTAAAATATCAAAATTAAAAAAAAAAAATGAAGAAAGATATCTGAGTTTTTACAGAAACAGTGGTTTGCCATGGAGACCTGAAGGGCCAGATGGTGAATGCTGGTGGGTCTTACTAAAGGTGTTAAGACATGATCCTTTGAGCAATGGGGAGACACTGATGATTTCTAAGAGGGGAAATGACATGATCAGAGTTGTGTTTTGGATAGATGGCTTGGGTGGCAGAGTAAGATGGATGGGGTGGGGAGAGAAACTCACAGCAGTCAGAGCAGTTTGAAGGTCGTTCTGATTATCTAGGCTTCCAAAACGCGTTTGTTGTTAAATAAACAAATGTCAGAAGACCCCACTGTGCACTGAGTCCCCTGAGGGTGGAGCTGTTTGAGTGTTGGGTTTACATCTTTGCCCTGGCTCCCCCTTTGTGCCTGGTGTCCCACAGAGGAAGTCCCTGAAGGCCAATAAGCTCCATGCCCAGAGGCACTCTATTAGTGGCCTTTTCCAAAGATAAAATGTAGTTCAACATTCCAGGATGATTAGATAAATTTGTAAATATAATCAAAACATGTTTTTCTTTGCTTTCCAAGATAGAATCAGAAAAATAATGCTCAAGGGGAAAAAAAAAAAATCTGTTCTTTTTTCTGCTTCTGGGCCAATGAACTTAGAATCAAAACACTTAGAGGGAAATTATGCGGCCATTTTCATTCCCCAAGGCCATGAAAAAGCACAAATATATCAGGCCAGACTGGCCACATAGGTTACAATTAGGAACACCCTTGGCTGTTAGAAAAAGGGGGTAATCTTCCACTCTGAGAGCTAGAAAACATTCCTGAAGAGACTTGACAAGTCAGGTACCTTGAGAATTGTCTTACTTTTCAAGACATACTGCTTTGAAGCTGATTCCAACTTGTTAGAAGGATTCTAGGTTCATCTTGATACAGATTAGAATACTTGGAATGATATGACCTGGCCCTCAGGCTTCTGTAAACCATGATTTCTTAACACTGATGTCAAAAAGTTGGCTTCTGTGCATAGGTGCTGATTCAAATTTCAGAGACTGAGCTTTGAGTGAAGTAGAAAACAATAGCTTTATTTTTTGCCGGGTAAAGGTGGACACAGTGGACTTGTGCCTCTCAGATTCATGTGGTGAGGAGTTTAACAGCAATGGCTCAAGGGTGGGGTTGAGGGTTGTTGATAAGGATCAGGGTGTGTCCTGGGCCCACACTCCTTTAATATGGCCTTAGATGGTCTCCTGATGCTTCTCTGCTTGTCAAGGTTATCAAACTGTGACCTTCTCTGGAATGAAGACTGTTTCTTCAAGTAGCCAACATCTTCCCTTTGTTGGGAGTTTTAGCTTTGCTATGTGTAGCCCTTGAGGTGAAACTAGGACCCTGCCCCAAGGCTGTTTATTGTTTGCTTACTGCTCCTCCCTTGCTCTACTTCCCCTCACTTCCCTGATCGCCAAGTGTTTGAATCTGCCCTTTGGAACTCAGAGAGGGTCAGGAAACTGGGGACACAGAAAGAAAGGCTTTTGTGCCCAGGAGCCCCATAGTGTCCTGCTTAGTTGCAACATCAAAAGTCAAAGGGCCATGATTGTGACCTTGACACCTGGAGGTTGATACATTTACTTTAAAAGACGCAGTTCCTCATATGGAGTTGGCAAGTTGAATTGATGTGAAGGATGGAAGCAAAACAGAAAGCAAATGGTTTGCTTCTGATAACAAGACTGTCAAGTGCTTTTCAGGGATAATTGAATTGATTTTTCACGACAATCTGCGGAGATTTTTGCTGCTATAATCTTCTTTTTTCTTACAGTGAAGGATACTGAAGATGGTAAAAATACATGATCATTCCTGTAGTTTATCTGAAGAGCCAGGATTAGGACTCAGATGATCTGACTCTACCAAGTTAGGTTACAAGAGCAAGTTACCCTCTAATGTGTAGGAAACTGTTATATTGCTTGGGTTGTAGCTAGTTGAACTATATCAGGAGATGAGACTTAGGGATGGTAGAAGGGGAATCAAGGATATGGCTATTGGAGGAACACTTCCTGCTCTTCATTAAGCATAATTATATTGACAAATGGATACAAGGCAAAAGGCTGGCATAATTTCAAGAGTAGTGCTGTGCACAGCCACAGAATCCAGAACATTTTCATAAAAGCCATAAAATACCATACTAATGATCAGAGTTCTTTCCAGAATTAGTAAAGTGTCCTTTTGGCAAAACTTTTAAAAGTGTTGAAAAATCATTTAGGAATCTGCTGCAGAACGCAAATGAAATTCAGGAGGCAACTTTGACCTTGAGGGTCTCTCACTTGGGCTGAATTAGATTCCATGGTGTAGAATTTCCCTTCAGTTCAGTTCAGTCGCTCGGTCATGTCCAACTCTTTGCGACCCCATGAACCACACGTGCCAGGCCTCCCTGCCCATCACCAACTCCCGGAGTTCACCCAAACCCATGTCCTTTGAGTCGGTGATGCCATCCAACCATCTCATCCTCTGTTGTCCCCTTCTCCTCCTGCCCTCAATTAAAGAAACAAGGTGCAACATGTGAAATCTTAGCTTTATTTTTAGGCTTCAGAACGGGGTCCGCAGATGTTTTTTGTGAATGGCCAGAGTGAACGTTTCAGGTTTCGCAGTCCACTGGGTCCCTGATGTGATCACTCAGTTCTGTCTGCTGTTGTGGCATGAAAGCAACTATAGGTACTACATAAAAGAATGGCCTGGGATGTATTCGAACAATACTTGACTATTTGGTATTTACCTAGTCAGCAGGATTTAGCTTGCAGGCAGTCCACAGTTGTTTCCCAAACTCAGCTCTAGACCACATTAAGGTGGGATCAGAAAAGAATTAACCGTTCACTCAACAAGTACTTAGTAAGTGCCCAATGTCCAATACATGCCCCAGGGAAATTCACAGTCTAACTAGAGAACAGATACAGAAGAAACTAAATACAGTGAAGTTCAGGATGCTGTAGGAATGCAAAAGAGTAGGACAATAAATCCTCCTGGGGAAGTTGGAGAAGGTTCCTCAGAGGGGGTATCATTTTATCCAGACCAACCCTTACTCCTTTCCTAATCCTGGGAAGACATTTTTAACCTATTTCTGCACCAATTCCAGACAGAGCATATTTACCCACTGAGCACAGAAGCTCTGAAATCAACACTATTAAATAACATTGCTTTTACCATGTGAAATGTAACTTATTTTCATACCT
The DNA here is from genome assembly GCA_006408695.1 of Aepyceros melampus. Taxonomy (NCBI): domain Eukaryota; kingdom Metazoa; phylum Chordata; class Mammalia; order Artiodactyla; family Bovidae; genus Aepyceros; species Aepyceros melampus. The sequence continues at coordinate 882,835 of SJXQ01008336.1, read as the reverse complement.
CTCTTAAAGGATGAATAGAAACTCCCCCCTCTGACTCTTCTGCACCTCCCTACTCTCCTGCAAAGAAGCAAGGTACTACATAAGACCAAGGGACAGGGGCACTGTGGGGAGGAGTACAAGGCAAGGCACAGTGTTCAAAAGAAGAGCAAAGATTCATTGAAAAGGGGGCAAGGGATTCAGAGGAGAGAAGGGGCTGAAGGGAAAGGTGAACTTGGGGGCTGCAATCAGGTCGTGAGGAATCTCAGAGTCACACTCAGGCTTCTGATGTATTTCATCAAGGTAGTGTTGTGGTCTGACTTATATTTTAGAATATCTGTCATGGTCTGTGCATGGGTTGGAAAAAATTTTCTAGATATGAGGCAGAATGAGAGGGGAATAAAGCTTACTAAAATGGGAGATGCTGTTAGAACAGTGGGTCAGCTCAAGGGAGAGCTGACCCCTTCCATGGGTTAGCAGCCAACTTTTATAGACTCTGCCACCTGGGAACCCCTTGATAGCCTCAACCAGAGAAAATTCCTACTGGAAGGGTGGCATTAGGTGATTAGTTAGGCTGCAATAGGATGGGTATTTTACCTAATGTGTGTGTGTGTGTGTGTGTGTTCACGTGTGCTCAGTTGTGTCCAACTCTTTGAGACCACGTAAGTGTAGCCCACCAGGCTCCTCTGTCCACAGAATTTCCCAGGTAAGAATATTGGAGTAAGTTGCCATTTCCTATTCCAGGAGTTCTTCCTGACCCAGGGATTGAACTTGTGTCTCTTGTGTCTCCTGCAGGTGGATTCTTTACCACTGGTGCCCCCTTGGAAGCCTTTACATAATATGGGGCTTCAGTTTAGATCTGGAGGCTCATGGCAACAGTTGCTGTGGGGGTTGACCAGTTCCAGAGATTTTTGTCCTTTGACTTTAGTATAGGACTCCACACCTGTGCCCTTGGCACAATAGTATATGAACTCTGGATTGAAAGGGAAAGTTGAGGGAAGAAGTGGGAAAGTGAGAAGCAAGGAGATACTGTTTAAAAGCTGTTGAAAAAAATCTGCGAGAAATAAATATTTATAGATACCTATCCTAAGACATTGGTCATCAGAATGAAACCCCTGAGGAGAGAATAGATTCAATTTTGCATTAAAGCTGCAAAATTTGCAGTTCTTGGTTATCAAGTTGGATGTGGATTTTAAGAGGAAAGGAAGAGACCAGGATAACGTTCCAACCTTAGATCATGAGTGGCCTCTGTCCTACAAGGAAAGACCAAATACACATTGAGTAAGAAATGTAATCAAGCCAACATGCCTAATGTCCTAATTTAAATAAAAGCTTGAAAAATCTGTGCAAAGTAGGGAATTTTGGAAAATGGGGAACATCAGCCTTAGATGTTGGGGAAAACCTCAGCTGATTTTAATTTTTAATTCCCACTGCTTTATATCACAACCATAGAATAGAATCCGATGTTGCATGCCTCCAGTTCGCTCATTAGCAGTGAAGGATCTGATCTTTACAAGAAAGATTGGGAAATTCACCACAGATGGGAATGCCTTGATTGCTTGGTGAGGCTGTGCCTGCACAGTCAGCAACAGGTGCTGTTGCTTCTGTAGAACTGTGTGCTTCCAAAGACAAGCTGAGACTCCAAAATGGTTGGTGAATAACAATTTACACTGATTGCAAAACCCTGATCTCATTTTTCTCAAATTTCCCTCTTTTGTTGAGCAAGTGGAGGTACTATTTCTTACTCAACCTCTTTTACACATGCACTTGTGAATTTTTTTCTGCACTGAAGGTTCTATCTCCCACCATATCTTTTTACTCTCTTCTCATCTGATGGGCCTGATAATGTGCAGTTCTAACAACAATGAAGAAAGAATATTTTCCCAGAGAAACACTGACAACATGAGATGGTTATCTTTAATAATCTGAAAGTGCCTAATTTTCCACTTTGGGGAAAAAAAAGGCCAATAGAAATCTCTATATTTTACTTGTAGGAAGCTAATGACAAATTCAGAGAGTGTAAAAAGATGGAGTGACAAGTAATGGCCCATCTTGTATATATGAATGTGTCTATTGAGAGCATTTTAAGCTTTAAAAATGTGAATAGAGGTTGAAGTTACATGAACTGAGTACAGAATATGCTAGTGAGTTAAAGAGAGATATCAGGCTTTTGTTAGTTTATAGGGGCAGCTGCTAAATAGAGTAATATTGTTCCTCTTCCTTGAAGAATGCACGCGAACTACAATAACTCTCGAGAAGGACCATCTCTCTTGGATTTGTAGGGGAAGAAGAACTCATGTGTAGTTCACTTTTAATAGTCTATCCAAGATGTGCTTTTCTCACATAGAAAACTTAGTTCTTATGTTTATTTTTGGCATCATATTCCTCAGAAGAGTTTGATGACCATGTTAACTGAAGCTCTGAAAGTATATATCATGCATAAAAGCTTGGACAAAAATATTTTAAGCTATTTTAAAGTCAGCCTCCAACTAAGATAATTGACAAGCAGCTCCATATACTTTGTTAAACCTTCCAGAAATGTCTTTTCTTTAAACTTTGGTTCAGTACTGATGAATAAAGTAGTCTTGGAAGAATTTATTTAATCTCTCCTCATCTCAATTTCTCACCAATAAATAGAGATGATCTTAGTATCTACCTTGCAAGATTCTCAGAAGCAGAGAAAAATATATTTTAAATGAACATAGTACCTGATAGTAAGCAAGCAATAAATAGTAGCCATGGTCATGTTCATGGTTCTTGTGATTAAAACAACTATGAAATTTAACATTTAAACAACAATGAAATCAATAGTATCTACAGACCTCCCCAGGCTTGGTAAGTGTCTTAATAGTTTACTACTATCTGGTGGAGTCGTATGTGTTTTTGGAGGATACAGAGCTAAATGAACAATGAGCACTTTAAATTTTAAAAAATGAATAATGCTCTTATTCTTTGCTGCTGACCTTTTTTTCCAATGACCTCTTTACCTCCTCATTTTCCACTTAGACCATTAGTAGGATGTGCTGCAATATGTTGCTTGTCATCTGTTTCAAAGACACAGCGATAGGATACAGGTAGACCAGATGGATAAACCTAGTGTGACTAATTATTGTGTATTTGCCTTTAATTATTATCATTTATTACCAGAGGAAAGACAATAGAGGTTCTCTGACTTAGAAGAAACTGTTGGCAGCAGGGAAGTTTTTCTTGCAACATTATTGAGCACAATCAAAGTTTTCATTGTTGGTGAAAAGAAAGAAAACAATACACATAGGATAAATAAATGGATAGATAGATAGATGAAATTTTGTTTGCTTTAACATTTAATCTAGTTGGTTTCAATAATATCTAACTTTAACTTTTAAAGATTATTCCACATAGAATTTTGGATATTGGCCCTGCAGTTCTTTTTCTAAGTTCTTCTCAGAATAGTACATCAAACAATTAGACCAACAAATGTGTTATGTTGATTGAGGTTTAGGAGAGGAATTTGAACTTGAAATCATCTCCAGATTTTAAAAGATAGACATTTCCATAAAAGTCTCTAGTTATTTCTATTTTTATTTTTTTATTAAGAATGAGTATTTTAGAAACAGTTTTACTTGTATTAGAATTGCAATCATGAGAGAGATGATCTTAAAAGTATGAAAGTTCCCTCCCGCCCCATCACCAAGGTTAAGAACTTTTTTCATAAAATAAACCATTTTATGGGAAACTTCTAGGGGGAAAGTTTGTACTCAAGTAAATTTCTTATTTAGACAAGAATATGCATTATAAAGGAGCCAAAAATCAGCATAAGTGGTTTGACACATTGGCATACCAAAACTTCAAAACAGCTGTGACTTCTCTGTTATGAGATAATATGTTAAAATAAATCTAAACAAGAAAATGCTCTGTAATATTATGGGACTTACATTTTGTAAAGATATTCTTATTCTTTTAATTTTGTAAAGAAGTCTGTTCTAGAGAAACATCTGTGCTATGGAGTTTTATTTTGTGGAATAAAGACAGAGAAGCATCCTTTAAGAATAATTATAGTTAAGGTTAATCCTTCAAAAGACTTTTGAGTCTGTATCTTTCTTTTCTATTAATGATTCTAGGAGCACGTGACTACAGGTATAAAGATGGGAATTTGGAGGCTTGCAATAAGAGAAGAGAAGTAGATGTTGAAGCTAGAGTAGCTGCCTTTGAAATAAAAGAATAGCAGTGGAGCCGGAAACTGAGATGAAGTACATCACCGCCACAGAATAGCCCAGTACATCTGTTGGGTAGGAGGGAAATGAGCCCACTTCTAAGGAGGGTGGGTGTGTGCCCCTGAAGGTCCCAGCACATTTTTTTCTTAGCATTTATTGTTTGGGACTTCCCAATATCATTTTCCATTTCTGAAGAACTCTTTTATTTCCTCTTCTTCCTCTATGGAAATAGTCTTCTTTTAGCCAAAGGGCATAATTAGAATAAATGGAGGCTCTTGTCCTAGACTGTCAATCTTGGGTAGAGGGATACAAAAACTGAAAGTAATTGGGCTTCATTGCATCCTGATCATACTGTGTGCGCTTCAGAACTCTGCCTGTGGCTCATGCTTCCTAGCTTCTGAGACTGCCTTATGTCTCAAAAATACACACACCTTCTAATAGCAGCCACATCTGAGGTCCCTTGGATTATGAGGAGATCAAACCAGTTAATCCGAAAGGAAACCAACCCTGAATATTCATTGGAAGCTGAATCTCCAATACTTCAGCCACCTGATGAAAAGAGCCAACTCATTAGCAAAGACCTTGCTGCTGGGAAAGACTGAGGGCAGGAGGAGGAGGGGACGACAGAAGATGAGGTGGTTGGGTGGTATCATTGACTCAGTGAACATGAGTTTGAGCAAACTCTGGGAGATAGTGAAAGGCAGGGAAGCCTGGCGTGCTGCAGTCCATGGGGTCACAAAGAGTCGGACATGACTTAGCAACTGAACAACAACAGCAACAGCAGCAGCATCTGAGGTATACTTGCCTCTCCAACCTTCTTTTGAATCCTTGATGGTCTTTTAATAAACTCCTTCCCTTGATTAATTGGAATCAGCTTCACTTCCTTGCAACTAAAGCACCTTACAAATAACACTGTGCAATTGTACATAGTTTTTTCAAAGTCCACTCATTGTGCTTTTTTTAATCTTAAATACCCAAGTTATATTGTGTTTCTGGGCCCCCAATGGATTAGGGTCAACAACAGAAGCTCATCAGGTGATTTGGACATTAATTGTGGCTACTATAATATCATCCTTGTCATGATGCAACTTAAAAATTGTTTTATATTCTTACTGTAATATGATGGAGAAGGAAATGGCAATCAATTTCAGTATTCTTGCCTGAAAAATCCCATGGACAGAGGAGCCTGGCGGGCTACAGTTTAGAGTTGCAAAGAGTCAGACACAACTGAGCAACTAAGCACTATAATATGAATCTTTAATATAACTGATTCTAACCTAGTTTTAGAATACAAAATTAAAAGAAAAGACATACATCATCAGTAAGTATGGCAGAATCGTGTACCTTTCCTTTTTCTCTCGTTCCAGAACTGTAATCTCCCAGCTGCTTATATTTAGATGTGTCCATTGACTTGCATTGACTGATGACATACGGGGGAAGAGATGTGTGTCTTCTTTGTATGCTGCCGCTAAGTCACTTCAGTCGTGTCCGACTCTGTGTGACCCCATAGACGGCAGCCTACCAGGCTCCCCCGTCCCTGGGATTATCCCGGCAAGAACACTGGAATGGTTTGCCATTTCCTTCTCCAATGCATGAAAGTGAAAAGTGAAAGTGAAGTCACTCAGTCATGTCTTCTTTGTATAAAAGCATCTAAATGCTAGTGCTTAACTCTCTAGCTGTTTTTCCCCCTTGCTATAACAATGGGCAATTCCCAGTGATGGAGACTTCATCAGCCGGAGGTGGGACTTTGTAGAGAAGGACTCCTCACTAATCTAAAGATGGATGTGTTATGTGAGTGAGAAATCATGGTTGTTAGCCACTGAAATGTATTGTTCTTACTGGAGCAAAACTTAACCTATCCTGACTATATAGTAAGGCATATTGAAAGAGGGCAAGATCGGTAGTTAAAAGAATTGAGTTTATTTTATATTCTGTCAGTAATAAGCTAAGTGGCCTTGGGCAAATCATCTAATCCACTTGAATTATTCAGTTCAGTCACTCAGTCATATCCAACTGTTTGTGACCCCATAGACTGCAGCACTCCAGGCTTCCCTGCCCATCACCATCTCCTGGAGCTTGCTCAAACTCACATCCATCGAGTGGCCATGCACCCATCTCATCCTCTGTCACCTCGTCTCCTACTGCGTTCAGTATTTCACAGCATCAGGGTCTTTTCCACTGAGTCAGTTTTTCACATCAGGTGGCCAAAGTATTGAATCATTCACCTACTCTCAAAATTTATGGATGGTAGGGTGGAGTAGACTGAAACACATATTACATGGAAAAAAAAAAAAAGAAGACAGTGGTTCTCAGCACCTGAGGGCTCTGTGGAGGAGCTTTCTAGGTGAATGGACAGCCTTAGAGCTTATGCAGAAGCCCAGAGGTGGGTTCCCATCATGGAAGCCCCACTCCATTTGTTCTGTGTGATGTGAGGTTATGTACAATACTTAGAACTTAGTTAGTATTTAGTTTTCTTGGTTAAATACAGTATCTGAAAATCCCTGGACTTGATCATCTTTAAATTTCAGTTTCATTCTCTAATTCTCCTTCTACTTAATCACTGTGAAAATGGTCAGCTATGTCACCCTATTCACCTATCATGATGTTTTGAAAAACTTTAAAGTAATTACTTTCTTTCAAAGGGAAGAGTGGGAACGGGTAAAGAAAACCTATACTAGCCATTCTCAGAGATATTTTTACTCTTGATTCACTCAACCTCACTGAAAGATAGCTTACTTCATCTAATAATGAAGAAAATAAAGCTCAGAATAATAATATTCCTTCCTGTTAGAGACAGAACTAGGAATTTAAAACACCCCCTTCTGCTCCCCAAGACAATCCTCCTTTCATTATGCTATACATTTGTACAAAATTTTATGAATCTGATTATTTTCCCAAATAATGAAACTTCATACAAAATTTAAATAAACCTTATGTCTGGAGTTAGTTTTCCTTTTGTGTGAAAATCCCCAGTATTTTACTTTATAAACAGATTTTCATTGAATATTGATTTTATGGAATTGCATGCTTTCCCCATCTTCTCTACTTTTCAAATAAGTGAGTGAGTGAAAGTTGCTCAGTTGTGTCCTACTCTTTGCAACCTCATGGACTATACAGTCCATGGAATTCTCCAGGCCAGAATACTAGAGTGGGTAGCCTTTCCCTTCTCCAGGGGATCTTCCTAACCCAGGGACCGAATCCAGGTCTCCTGCATTGCAGGTGGACTCTTTACCAGCTGAGCCACAAGGGAAGCCTAAGAATACTGGAGTGGATAACCTATCCCTTCTCCAGGGGATCTTTCCAACCCAGGAATCAAACTGAGGTCTCCTGCATTGTAGGTGGATTCTTTACTAATGAAAATGTAGAAATTCTGGTTCGAGAGTCTATTTTTCCAAAGAACAATTGCTTGAGCTTATACAGAAGAATGTCTAAAGGGATTCATTAGCATACTGACTCATTCGATAGGCTGAGACACCGACTCAGCTATTATATTCTGATGCTCACTTTTCCTATAATTAGATAAATATCTGCCCTCTTGGGAAAGGGAGAATTTTTAAACACTTTCATGATTGTCTGTTCACAATAATCATTAGACTAAAACAGATAAAGCCTGTGTCATCCTTAAATCCACATCAAAGGTAAATTAGAAATGAATGTGGGAATTCAGTGAATGACAGTGGCGTCACAAAAGGAGCTGGAACAGATGGTGCTGGGCTGCCAGAAAGCAACCTTTCAGAATAGTCTGTAGAAATGGAAAACAATACACCACTGAAAACTCAGCACTTTAAGAGCAGTTATTCATTTGATGAACGTTTTGCTATCAGTTTTACAGATCTAACACGACTGTTTTTGTATGGCAGACATTCAAATGAAGGAATGAGCCTTGACATAACCCCTCCAAAAATTAAACTATTCATATACAGATGATTAATAAATGCACTTATTCACCAAAGTGTTACTGGATTTTTACTATACGATGGACACATGTTAGGAAATGGATCCACAATAGTGAATATGACTTTGCTTATGCCCATAAAATCACTCATGATCTGACGGAAGAGATGGACAGACAAAAAACAAACAAAAATCCTAACTTAATGTGAGATGCATTTTAGGGTTTCTAAGCACAAAGTGCTTCAGAAACACAGAGGGAAAGAAACTAAATTTTCAGGAAACCAGGAAAGAATCCCAGAGGCATTGATTTTGCAGTTGGACTTCACACATTTTGAAGCCTGAAGTTCTAGTTCAGCTTTTCTGTTTCTGAGATTTACAAATGATAGGTTGAGAAAGAAGAAGAAGAAGGAACTAGTTTCTTCACAGGATTTCCAAGTCTGGATCCCTAGAAGTGAGTCAGCTTCCTGTAACACTGGGGATGAGTCTCATAGTCCTCCTTTACTTCTCATCAGAAATTCATTTTCCCTTGAAAACACATGAATCCCTCATGATTTTTGATAATGATGAAAGGTCATATGCACACTGACAAAATGATAAAAACCAAAGGATAATCTCAGACTCAATTACTTTTTAGTCCTAATCCCACAGATTCCTGGAACAGGGAGACTGGGGTGCAAAAATGCAAAGACAGAGGGACCTCTGCAACTCCAAGGCTGACAGATGGTAGACCAGAAAGACAATGCTAAAGGTCCACTTTCACCCTGCACCAGTCAGAGTAATGGTGTGCAGTTTATTATATATTCCCTGGCTAAGCATCTCTTCCTTTGATGTTAGGCATTTGGGTTCTCTATCATTTCAGAAAGAAACTCTCACACTGAAAACCTCTTCTTAAAAGAATGTTTGTCATAGAAATGCTGCTGTTCTTCACACTCAAATATCATACCCATTCCCTTCTTCCCCTACACATCCCATGAGGTTTCTTTATCATAGATTCTCCAGAATTATCCTTTCTAGCTAGAGGAACACACTCTTCAGAGAGAACCACAGAAGTTCTATAAGATGGGAAGATGCTTTGTAAATCTGTGTGCTAAGTTGCTTCAGTTGAGTCTGATTCTTTTCTACCACATGGACTGTAGCCCACCAGGCTCCTCTGTCCATGGGATTCTCCAAGCAAGAATACTGGAGTGGGTTGCCATTTCCTCCTCCAGGGGATCTTCCCAGCCCAGAGATCCAACCCGCATCCTTTATGTCTCCTGCATTGGCAGGTGGGTTCTTTACTGCTAGCACTATTCTGGACATCCATGAAACTGCGTCTTCTTTGGTCAGTTGAAACTGGTGGCTTAGAGCCACAGGATCTACCCAGAGCAAGAAAAGTCCAATTTCTTTGTAAACTGCACTTGTACCCAGAATCATATATCATGGATTTCTGTCCTTTAGAATTCTTAAAAGGCAGCAATTAATTCCCTCCTCTGTCATTCCTGTCAAAGAGAAAGCCCCAGACTTCAGAATTAAATCCCAGAGTCACAATCAATTTATTTATAAGATATCTGAAATGCATAAAATCAAGAGTATCTAACATGCAGCCTCCATCAAGTTTTGCATTTTAGTTGTCCTTTCTAAAGCAAGGATAAACATCTCATGTAAACCTGGAGCCCTAGATCAGATGATGGGTGATTCCAAGTATGTCTCTACCTAATGGAGAAACTTTTTCCCTGTGAAAGAAAAACGTTTAACATTAGTTAAGTTTTGTCTTCTGTTGGCACTGACCTAATGGTGGGTACAGGGTTTGCTGCCAGCTTATCATCTGCATTGATTGGTCATTCAACTCTTTAATGGGTATGTATGTTTTTCTTTGCAAACTAGGCTGAGGTAATGATTCAGAGTCCAGGCTCTACAAACAAACAGGCCTCATCTCAAGGTTTACATCTGCTTTTCTCAAATTGTGTCACCCAGAGCAAACTACTGTACCTCACTATCCCCTAAGTTCACCTGGGAAATGCAGATGGTAATAAAAATAGCTACTTATGGAGAGATGGCAAGAGGAAGAGAGAAATGCAGTGAAAGGACCTGGCACAAAAGTGTTCATATGTGCCTTTTTAAAAATAATTTTATTTATTTTTGACGGGGCTGGGCCTTCTTGCTGCACGGGCCTTTCTCTAGTTGCAGTGGGCAGGCTTCTCGTTGTGGTGGCTTCTCCTGTTGAGGAGCACAGGTTCTAGGGTGGACGGGCACGGATTCAGTGGTTGTGGTGTGTGGACTCAGTACTTGTGGCTCTGAGCTGCAGAGCACAGGCTCAGTAGTTGTGGCACGCGGGCTCAGTTGCTTTTTAGCATGTGGGACTCTTCAGAGAGCAGGGATGGAACCTGAGTCTCCTGTACTGGCTGGCAGATTCTTTACCACCGAGCCACCAGGAAGTGGTACCATATATGAGCCACCTCATATAGGTTAACTGCTGGTTTTACCTTCATACAACTCAGAGAATAGACTGAGATGACTAGCTTATCTTACAAAAAAGAAAATGAAAGGTTGGAGAGTAGAAAAGAGCCACATGAAATTAAAAGGCGCTTACTCCTTGGAAGAAAAGTTATGACCAACCCAGATAGCATATTGAAAAGCAGAGACATTACTTTGCCAACTAAGGTCCGTCTAGTCAAGGCTATGGTTTTTCCTGTGGTCATGTATGGATGTGAGAGTTGGACTGTGAAGAAGGCTGAGCGCCGAAGAATTGATGCTTTTGAACTGTGGTGTTGGAGAAGACTCTTGAGAGTCCCTTGGACTGCAAGGAGATCCAACCAGTCCATTCTGAAGGAGATCAACCCTGGGATTTCTTTGGAAGGAATGATGCTAAAACTGAAGCTCCAGTACTTTGGCCACCTCATGCGAAGAGTTGACTCACTGGAAAAGACCCTGATGCTGGGAGGGATTGGGGGCAGGAGGAGAAGGGGACGACCGAGGATGAGATGGCTGGATGGCATCACAGACTCAATGGACGTGAGTCTGAGTGAACTCCGGGAGTTGGTGATGGACAGGGAGGCCTGGCGTACTGCGATTCATGGAGTCGCAAAGAGTCGAACATGACTGACCGACTGAACTGAACTAAGATCAAAAAGCAGGGGCAAGTCAAACTTACTATTGTTTAAAAAAAAACCCGTTTGAAATACAGTCTTAAATATGCATATTTATGTGTATTTATATATATTCTACTTTACAGTTATATGTATTATATATATTATATACATTAGTTATATGTATTATATATGTGTTAGTATATATTATATATATGTATTATATATATTGCACATATATGTGCTGCTGCTGCCGCTGCTAAGTCGCTTCAGTCGTGTCCGACTCTGTGCGACCCATGGACGGCAGCCCACCAGGCTCCCTTGTCCCTGGGATTCTCCAGGCAAGAACACTGGAGTGGGTTGCCATTTCCTTCCCCAGCATATATATGTATTATATATATATTATATTATATGTATTATATATTATATATATATCTATATGTATAATGTCTACAAAGTGAACTTTTCAGAGGTTTATATAAAATTGATCATTGAAAATCTATATTATGGTAGAGTAGGTAAAATTTGACTTTTTAGCTATTTAAATTTAAAGATTACTCATGCATAATCAGCTTTCACTACAAATTAATACTATGACTAAAAATGAGGTACAAATTTAGAAGCATCAGGAAAGTGAAATAAGTTACATCTTGACTTATCAAGAGCTTTAAATTCACTTAAAAGTTTATAAATGTAATTTGACAAGCATTCATATTCTATTATAGCTTGGGAATATATATGAATTTGTATATATGAATATGTTTATATATATATATATATATATACTATATATGTGTGTGTGTGTGTTTTGTGTGTGTGTGTGTTTACGCTGCGCTGTGCTGTACTCAGACATTCAGTCCTGTTTGAGTTTCTGTGACCCCATGGACTACAGCTCATAAGGCTCCTCTCTCCATGGGAATTCTCCAGGCAAGAATACTGGAGTGGGTTGCCATGCCCTTCTCCAGGGGATCTTTCTGAATCAGGAATTGAACTGGGGTCTCCTGCATTGCCGGCAGATTCTTTAAGCTGAGCTCCCAGGGAAGCCCTGTGCGTATATACATGTGTGTACACACACACACCACACACACCCTTTTTCTCTTTTCCTTTTCCTCCATAATGGATCCTCACTTGAATTTCCCTTGAATTTTTAACAATGATTATATAATCTAAGTGAAAAGCAATTTCTTAGTTGTTTCTTCTCTAATCGCAATAAATCTATGCTTCTTTCTTGATCCAATTTAGATGGAATTTCTTTTGTTAGAATGGGACTGTCATTTTGCACTGTCATATGCAGACTTTATAAAATCAGCATATCAGTTCAGTTCAGTTCAGTTCAGTCGCTCAGTTGTGTCCGACTCTTTGTGATCCCATGAATTGTAGCACACCAGGGCCTCCCTGTCCATCACCAACTCCTGGAGTTCACTCATACTCATGTCCATCAAGTCGTGATGCCATCCACCCATCTCTATAGACTTGAGTAAACAAACCAACATCAGCTTCATATTTCCAATATGAAAGGGAAAGTTCTACAATTAATTAAAAAAAAAACAAACCCTAAAAAGTATGTTTATTGCTTGCTTGTTTGCTTTTATCAAAGCTTTTCCTTTGAGGGTGGTGGGAATCTCTCCAAGCATTTTCATCTCAGTGGTAAGTTGGTTTGGAATCTGAATAGAAGCTTCCTGAAAATATTATTTTTGGAAAACTGACAGTAATTGAAAGTCAACTCTAGTAATATAAGGCCATCGTCAGCAGAACAGTGATAGGAAGAAGCAGAGTTTATAGAGATGAGCCAAAGCATCTGGAACCCTTCTCTGGTTCCTTCAGTCAGAACCCAGGACTGGGTCCTGGGAAGAGAGTCTGGTATACAGTGTTTAAGCCAATTTTTTTTCAACCTTCATGTTTATTCTCTTGCTTATGAATTACATTCTTTTTGTAAAAACATTAATTCAAGACAAGACTTTATTCTCAATCTTGACATTATAGATTTAGAAAGTAACTATTCAACAAACTTAAGTGTTGTGCCAGGTACAGAAGCTATGGCATTGACTCAAGCAGGACTTGGGTCAGGCAGTGTCCACTGGATCCTTTGACTATAAACATGGGCCTATAAACAACTTTAATTTGATGTGATGTGATCCAGATACAGTAGCAGTATGGAGGAAAGAGGGAACCAAAAGTGAAAGTGAAAGTGAAGTTGCTCAGTCGTGTCCGACTCTTTGCGACCCCATGGACTGTAGCCTACCAGGCTCCTCTGTCCATGGGATTTTCCAGGCAATAGTACTGGAGTGGATTGCCATTTCCTTCTCCAGGGGATCTTCCTGACCCAGGGATCTAACCCAGGTCTCCTGCATTGTAGACAGACGCTTTACTGTCTGAGCCACCAGGGAGTCAAAGGTGACTAGAATTTCCATCAGAATGACAGTCATGTCTGTTAACCATTGTAGCCAGTACCCAACACTATGCCTGGGTCATAGCAGATGCTCAGTAAATAGGGTGGGAGGAAGAATGAGAATGGGAGGTGGGTGGTCAAAGCTCAAAAAGTTCCAAGTACCTTGGATTTCTCCTGGAACATCAGGAGCAGAAGGAAAAGATCATTCTGGAGAAAACAACTTGTGTTAAGAAGTAGGGAGAGTTTGTAAAAGTAAGAAGTTCACCATGAACCAGAGAGTGGAGTTGGCAAGGCATACTAGCAGAAGTTGAAATTGTAAAAATTAAAGAAGGAAGGTCCTTATGAGCAATGCTAAGATTCAGAACATTAACTTATAGAAAACAAGAATAACAATCAAGCTCAAGGCCATTCTGAGCAGCTCTCTCATCTGTCAGAGTTGACTCTTTAACTTGCTAGAATGAGTTCCCTTAACCTGGGAAGGTGAAAGTGTTAGTCATTCAGTCGTGTCTGACTTTTTGTGACCCCCATGGACTGTAGCCTGCCAAGTTCCTCTGTCTATAAGGTTTCCCAGGCAAGAATACTGGAGTGGGCTGCCATTCCCTTCTCCAGGGAATCTTCCCAACTCAGGGATTGAACCAAGGCCTCCTTTGCTGCAGGCAGATTTTTTATTATCTGAGCCACCAGGGAAGCAAGAGTCAAATTTTAGGTGGCTCAAGACAAGTGGGTAGATTTCAGATTGGCCTTAGATTTAGGCCAATGCACAAGATCAGGCTGAAGCTAAGAAACAGATTTAAAAAGAGAGAAAGAGGGAACAAAGAACATGGCAAAAATAAAACTTTAAAATAGAGGCACATTGCTAGGGTGAACGATAATCAAGTCTTGGCCATGTAAAAGCTGCTCTTGGTGAAGTCCCCTTACTCATTCTCTTTCAAATGATGCATATACATGTTAGTAATACTAGGCTTTCTAAATTGTTATAAGGTGGGGTTTTTTGTTGGGGTAATTTGAAATTGGAGTTTGATCGCAAATATGTAATTTCAAAACACTTTAATAGCAATTACCCTAGTTATTTATTTTGAAGAAAGGATGCCCTTCCAAGGCACTTTCTTCCCTGAAAGGCTGGATCTGAGATTCCAGATGTAGGAAGCTCCCTGGAAGGGATGGGAGGCATGTGCCATATGAATATGAATTATGATGTGGATTCTACTGTTTCTGTATCAAGAATATTTAGGTAGCTTACCTTTATGATACTGGAAAAGAAAAGACGTGTATGAAATAGAGGGAAATGACATGATTAACCTGGTGGAGAAAAGACTTTTGTCCCCCCTTAAAGATGCAAAGATAAAGACAGAGAAAGCTGAGCACCAAAGAATGGATGCTTTCGAACTGTGGTGTTGGAGAAGGCTCTTGAGAGTCCCTTGAATGGCAAGGAGATCCAACTAGTCCATCCTAAAGGAAACCAACCTTGAATATTCATTGGAAGACTGAGGCTGTAGCTGAAGCTTCAAAACTTTGGTCACGTGATGCAAAGAGTCGACTCATTGGAAGAGATCCAGATGATGGGAAAGATTGAAGGCAAAAGAGGAAGGGGGTGGCAGAGGGCAAGATGGTTAGACAGCACCACTGATTAAATGGACGTGAATTTGAGCACGCTCTGGGAGATAGTGGAGGACAGATGAGCCTGGTGTGCTGCAGTCCATGGGGTCCCAAAGAGTTGGATATGACTTAGTGACTGAACAACAACGAACCGAGATGTAAAAGCAACTCTTCCACATTGTTGATTGTGTCTCACAGTCTTTCCCAGGTAACATTTGAGCCCATAACTTTCCAAGGGAGAGGGAAAGATACTGTCTTAGTTTCAGTAGACACTTCCTCTTGGCTCAATTGCTAACCCAGATGGTAACTTCTTTGGAGACAGTCATGATTATCAGGGGAGAACCGTTATGGTTATGAGCATACTAGGTAATCACTGGCCTAACTGTGGGATCCAGTTATATGATTTCAACCGGAATTTTTCATTTTCTGTCTCCAGGAGCTACAGAAGGAAGACACCAATAATTGTGTGGAAAGTGTTTGTTGACTGATTAAAAACCGATTCCACATTTTTTGCAAGCTCATTTACATCCAATTCATGACTTCCCTTGAAGATTTACTCACGTTGTTTGGAAGCAGAATTCTTCTCTGTGGTTACCTGGCACAAATAACTCAAAGTGAGACTTGATAAATCCACCTTTAATAAATCAATAAAGAAATGGCAGTAAGTTTTATACATCCACAAAGGCTCATGCAAGGGAGGCAGGGAGGAAACCACCAGTGAAATAAGTCAACTAACGTGGCAACAGTTGAAGGCTGCTTTCTGTTTCACTCAGGACAGCTCCATCAGGTTACTTTTTTTATTCTCTTTCTGTCTACGAAGTAGAATGGAAGTGGTTTGATGAAGGAAATTCCCAACCTCGTAGAGGCTAAAGCTTTTTTTTTTTTTTTGAGTAATTCAGAGAGTGCAATCCTCCTCCCAACTCAAAGAATTATGACATTTTCCAAGATCATCAGACTTTCAGGCTCCCCTTAGAATCTTTCCAGAAGTATTGATTAAATGCATGATTCAGTTTCCTTTAGCTCCTGGCATTTCCTGTAGCGTTGTTTTGGGGGAAATCAAGGAGCTGCAAACTTGAGACCATTTGATTGCTTGACAAGATTGGTCCTGGGTCCAGGGTGAGCTGGATTTATAGTCAGCTGAGATGCTCCATAGAGGCTAACACCACTTCTGGTGCAATGTTGTAGAAAAAGCTCTGGACAGGGCCCCCCAGACCATTGGGTTCTAGCTGCAGTTTGACACTAACTTGAGGCAGAGAAAATTTCACTGGACTTCGTTCTCTGCTGCCACTTTTTGCTCCAGGGGTCAGCAGCCTGCCCTGCATGGTGGCTCTCGGATGGGATGCCTTTAGTCATTGGCCCCAGAAAGTGTGCCACTACACAGAACTCTGGGAAGCTCGCCTTGTTTTCTGAGTGTTCCCTCTTTATTTTCTTTTCAATTAGTTTTATGTGTCTATTTATTTTCCTCAACAAGTTCATAATTTCATTTCTTTTTTTCTGTTTATAGTCCCCTTCGGTTTCTACCCAAACCCTGCCATGCTCCACAGTCTGAAAATCTGCTTGCTTTTTAAATCCATCTGCATTGAATTATTTATAGGTTTGATAAAGTCCTGTTTTGTCTGATGTTTATTTTCTTTCATAACAAGAAACCTGCGTGAACTTTTCCAAAAGACCAAAAAAGGATTCTAGTTTTTAAAGATGCTAGGCAACCGCTGGCCAAAATGTACAAAACAAGCCTTGGGTGCCCTTTCTTCTGTGATGTGGGTTTTTTCCCCTCTATTAAACATTCTTTCATCCAAATGTGTTGCAGGGAGGGGAAAAGTAAATAAATCCCTTCAACACGGACTCTCTCCAGAAGGCAATTACATGCCTCTCTTCACTACCCAATCCCTGAGCACCAATACCTTCTAGACCAATCATGAGACTTTTGAATCCTGAGAGGAATTCTGGGTTGTGATTGGCAGGTGTGGTCATGTGATAAAAAAGATAGTTGTTTATCTTACATCTCTTTTTCCTCTAAATTCTACATGACAACAACTCTGCAGTTTTGCCACCCCGATTCCTGTTGACTTCTGTGGCTTTTCCATTGTTATCTCTCTAGCTAATTTTTCATGTCCGTCGTGTCATCAATGACTTTGAACCTTTGTAGCTGAACAGGTTTCAGATTCACGCCCCACTCCTTTCTCTCTTCCCTCTTTCTCCAACATTCTGCCTCCTTTACCCATTCCCATCCCATCCCACATTTCCTGCATTAAATTAATTAGCTCAGGTGTTGGAACTGTGTCAAAAAGGGATGGAGAGAGATTTTTAGCCTTTCGTGCTAGATAAAAGCACATCACACCCACACACACTCAGGTACATCACACCTGCACACTCACACACAGAGAATTGAAAACAGGATGGATAACCAGCGTTGTCAAAATGAGCAAAGATAAGAAAAAAGAACACGGCAAACATATAAACTACAGGGTGTGAGTTAGCTATGCCCATAGAATTTGGAATGCTGAACGGGGGGGAAAAACAAACGGACATCTCATACCTTGAATTAGGTCTCAGGGTATGATTTTCTTTCTTTCTTTCTTTTTTATTCTGTTAGGTGAAGAGAGAAAGTTTTATTTCTTCACCTTCCTATTATTTCTTCTCTTTTTCCTTTTGCTTATTTCATATATATATATATATATATATATCTCTCCACCCCACCCCCACTCCTCTTTCCAATCCTTTCTTTAAGGTTTAATTTAACAATAACATTTGCGATCGGGGTCCTGCGCATCTCAAGGGCATTGCGCTTGAAATTGCACACACTCTGCACCATTTATCATAGGCTGACATGTGTCATGTTCCAGACTGCGGCTCCAAGAGGTTACAGCTCACGACTGCTCCTTTGTTGATCAGCTGCTGAGACAACTGAGGCACCTTTCTTCCCTTCTCCTTTCATTTTTTCCCCTTATTATTAAGCTGCCTCATCCCCTTTTTGAAGGTCTAACTCACCCCTTCGCAAGAGAAGGAACACAGAAGAAGGCGTATTGTGTTGAACGCTGTGTCCCTCATTTCCTGCGGTTTCTGATGGGGACCATTCGGTGTTTAATAAGATCGGAATGCACCACTATAAACTTTCATCTTTGTCGAGAGAAAAACGGAAAAGGCCATTAAAGTCAGCACCAACCTGGCTTTGTTTCCAAGCAGACGGCGTCCTGGGCAGGATGGGAACATTTGGAGCCCTATCTGGCCCCCTGCCACACTGACCGGGGCTACTCCATGTCCTCCTTGCAAAGCACGCTCTTCCAAAGCGGAGTTCTCCTTTCATGCCACGTCTAACCCAGGTGGAATTTGAACTTAGTCTTGAGAACTTTTTTCTTTGCAGTTTACTGTAAAAGATCCGGGACCAGGGACCACCAGGTAGCAGCCCCTGACCTCAGTGGGCCTTACCTCCAGGGGCTCAGGAGTTCATGGAAACTTGGGCTGAAGCATTTGCAAAAGTTTTAATAATAGGTTAGCTGCAATAAATAGTTATTGTGACCTTCCCTTGTGGCCAGTTTTGCCCTCACGCTTGGTATTTTTAAACCAGTATCCTTGACTGTATATTTCCTTCTGTGAAGAAGAGTTGGAACTCTGGTTTTAAAACTACAGACACAGAAAACAGACTTCTGGTTACCAAAGCGGAGACATGGGGAAGGGAGGGATAAAGTAGGGGTTTGGGATTAATAGATTCACCCTACTATAGGTACAACAGATAAGGAACAAAGGCCTACTGCATAGCACAGGAAACTATATTTGATATCTTGTAATAAACTAAAATGGAAAAGAATCTGAAAAACAATATATTTATGGATACCTGAATCACTTTGTTGTACCCCTGAAACATTGTAAATCAACCATACTTCAGTGAAAAATTCTTGTTAATAAAATAAATAAAATTTAAAAAATGTGTTTTCCCTTTAAAAAAAATGTTTTTGAAGTATAGTTGATTTGCAATGTTTGTTCGTGTCTGCTGTACGGCGACATGAATCAGTTACACACACACGCATAGCCACCCTTTTTCAGATTCTTTTCTTGTATAGGTCATTACAGAGTATTGAGTAGAGTTCCCTGTGCTAAAATTTTTTTTGTTTAAAAGTAGATTTCTCCTACACTCTCCTCAGCCTCCTCCCTCCTGCCCACATGTTCACATTTGGTCTCTCCCAGCTTCCATTCCTCCCTGTGGCCAAACAGCTGAGGCCCTCTCCTCCCACCACGCCTCTCGCCACCCCATCAGGGCAGCTCACTTGCTCCCCTCCTCCTCCCCCGTACCTTGCATGGCTGCCTTTTCTCTACGGGGCTGACCACAGTTGTACCGCAGTATTAATTTTCGTAACTTATTATATTATCTCCTAAGACTGTAATCGTCTCCCTGTTTCGCTCATCACTGTTGTCTCAGCTCACAGGAGCCCTTCATATGATTTGTTGAATGAATGAATGAGAGACACCATCAAAGCTCTTCCTTAGGGATTCTGGAAGGAGCTGCAAGGTGGCAATTTTGTGAGCGGCTTTCCTGGACGATGCTCAGCAGCTCTGGTACTGGCTCTCTTTTCTTCCCCTTCACACTCATCCCGCCACTTTAGGTGAATACTTCCCTCTTAAAGTGAGGCACACGTTATGAACTTGAGACTGGGAGTGTGTATAATATGCAAGCACATATAAAAACCACCTGTCAACAGCTGCTGAAATTTATCCACAAAGGAAGTGTGTCAGCTTGGGGTAAGGGGAGCATTTGGTCAGCACTTACTAAGACTGCCTAGCTTCCCTGGTAGTTCAGTGGGTAAAGAGTCTGCCTGCAGTGCACGAGACCCAGTTTCGATACCTGGGTTGGGAAGATTCCCTGGAGAAGGAAATGGCAAACCACTCCAGTATCCTTGCTTGGGAAATCTTGTGGACAGAAGAGCCTGGTGGGCTGTATAGTTCATGGGATTGCAAAGAGTCAGGCAGACGGAGCAACTAACACTTTCACTTTCTTTTTTTTTTCACTTTCATTTTCAAGACTGCCTAGTGGTCAAGTCCTGAGCTAAATTTGAGGGCTCCAAAGATGGTGAGAGCTTCCCTGGCACCGCAGAGTACCTGCAGGCTGGCAGGAGCAGTCTTGAATCCATAGCCATAAAGGTTGGGACAAGAGAGTGATGGGAGAGCAGAGGCCGTCCATGTGCTGAGACTTCGAGGAGGTTTAACAGAAACAGTGAAGCTGAGTCTGCAGGGAGAAACTGAAGCTCGGGCCAGATGGATAAGAGTCAAGGGTGCTCCTGGAGGAGGAGACTGCCTGGATGAAGGCAGGGCAGTGTGAAGGCAGGTGAGTGCTCTGGTCCATACTTCCTTGGCACCTCCTGCAGCACTGGAGAATCATTTGGTGGTCAGCTTTGGGATCCTTCCAGACATAACTATTAAGTAACTTTGGGACTTCCCTGGTAGCACAGTGGCTAAGAATCTGCCTGCCAATGCAGGGGGCACAGGTTTGATCCTTGGTCCGGGAAGATTTCACATGCCGTGGAGAAATGAAGCCTGGAAGCCACAACCACTGAGCCACGAGCCTAGAGCCTGAGCACCCCAGTGATGAGTGTGCCCACTCACTGCAACTAGAGAAAGCCTGTGTGCAGGTACTAATTATTAATTTAATTAAATAATTAAAAATTATCCATAAAAAAATAGCTTGGGCTTATCCAATCCAAACCAGCATCTACTTCAGAATTCTCTAAGGGACCTTCACTACAATGGATCCCTGAATCTTGAAATTAATGGACTGGTTCCCGTAATGAATGAATGAACAAGCAGCAAAGGAATGAAATGACTTGTGTGTGTGAGAGAGGGCGAGAAAGAGAAAGAAAGATACCCAACAGCTGGTGAACTTTATATTATCTTAAAACCAGGCAAAATTCTTGAATAAGACCAAGAAAAGCTGTTGAACGGCTATTGAACTTCTAAAGTCATCCAAAAAGAACTCTGGCTTTGCAAACTTCTCGAGGTCAACTTGAACAATAATTGACACTGAAGTCACACTCAAGGCCCACTAGAGGAAGAGGTAATTTGAGGAGGGTCCTTGTGATGCCAAAATATCTCATGGAAAAATGAACAGTTCAATTGTCAACTGGTTGTTTTGTTTCTATGACACCAAACAGCAGGGTTGTTTCCAAACATTTCCGTGCTTGTCATCATTTAGACAATACCTTGAGATGATTCACTTTTCATCTAGATATGTAAACATCCTGAAAGATATATCCTAATTATCATTTAATTTGAGGTCAGTATGTTAGCATATGATGAGTGAGAAAGTAATAAATTGGCAACACTTGGAAAAGAGGTTAAAGTACAGAAGCTGAAATACTAAGTGTATAAGAGCAATTGAATCTCCTTTTTTCCCCCTGCCATATATTTCTTTTCATAACTCCAAAGTATAATTATTATTCTTACTGTCCTAAAAGAGTGTGATGTCATACAATTATGATTTACTGTCTCAAAACAATGGGATAATTTTAGAAATGGATAGAAGACTAAAGCAATCATTAAATTGGATATATCACCTTTATCAAGGAGGAAGGGACTTTTGTTATTATTGTTTTCCTGATTTTCACTGAAACCTTAAAAATCAACATGGAACCAATGCACACATTTTGCTTATTAAAAGAAGATCTTTGGGGGACTTCTCTGGCAGTCCAATGATTAAGACTTTGCCTTCCAGGGCAGGGGGTGCAGGTTTGATCCCTGGTCAGGCAGCTAAGAGCCCACCTGCCTCACAGCTAAAAAATTGAAACATAAACAACAGAAGACTTTTAAAATGGTCCACACTAAAAAACAAAACAAAACAAAAAACACAACATTAAAAAAAGAGGGTCCTTGTTGAGATTTGAGTTAAGAGGGAGGTGACTAAAAGCTAAAAAAGGTTATCTGATTCTTAAAAGGGGAAGGTGCCACCAAACCAAATAAGCAAAACCAAAAAATAGATAAGACATCATAATAAGCTGAAAGTATTTAAAAGCAATCAAGTGAAGATGTTGAGAGTATTATACAAAAGAATAATGATTTTGTACAGTAGGTAAAATATAGATTCCAATTTATAACAGGAGACAGGAAGGAGACAGGAATTGTTTATAGGACCTTGTAATAGAATTTCAACAAATCTCTTTTAAAAGCTTTCTCTTTGCCTTGGCATCAAATCTGGGCAACTCTGGCAGCCACATCAGATGAAATAAAATGCCCAGACTGGCAAGCATTACAGCATCTGAGGAACAGAACTTGAAGTCAATTCCAGATTTGGCTCTGCTCCTATCTTTTGTCCCAGTTCACCTACTGTCAGAAGCCTCATTGCCTCTCCAGCTGAGGACATTGATCAGGGAGAGGTGTGCTTGTGGAAAGTTTTCTAATTTTTTTTTTTAATATCAAATGGTTCATGTGAACTTTAAGTTGACCTTTTCAGTCTCCATCCTGATGTGATTATTTACTTTAAGGTTCTGGTTTCAAGATACATGTCTAAATTAAGATAATAGTTAAATAACTTTCTCCCTGAAGTTTTCCTACTATGTAAGTAGACTTTAATTGAAATCTAATGGAGGGCAGCCCTTTATTTCCACTGACTTCATAAAGTTGTTGTGAGGATAAAATGGATTAATATATGCAAAGAGCTAAGAACAGTGCTTGGCACATAGTAAAGGCTACAGAATGATAGTTGTTGCTATTATTATTATTACTATTATTTATCCACCCAGCAAGTCAGCTGGATGATAAATTAGGCTGCTATGTATATTCCCACTCTGTTTGATGGGATGTCGTAAGTTTTCATTGTTTTATCCTGTTCTTACTTCCATCTCTCTGTCCCTTTCTAGGTCAAGTCTTATTGAAATCCTTGACCTCTTGTCTCCTTTGTGAATGTAACATTTTATAAATGTTAATGTAACCATTAACATTTATCACACTCCACCATGGGCTGGATGTTTAAAGGTGCATCATCTCATTTATGATGAGGATTTCCCTCAAAACTTATGAAGTAAGTACTATTATTTTTCTCTCTCTCTCTCTCTTTTTTTTTTTATTTTTCTCATTTTACAGTGAGGAAACCGAGCTCTGTAAAACATCAAGAGGCAAGGACCAAGCTGTACCTTGAGAATGAACTGTTATGGGGTTTGATTCCAGGCGTCTAATGTCAGTGCTGAAGCTCTCAGTCTTGTTCTTACTCCTTTCCCCAAGATCACGGACGGACTTGGTGGCTGAACTGCACACCGGAAGTTCTCGCTCTGTCTTCCTTGTGGACTCAAGAAGGAAGTCCTCACCCTCAATATCCTTTATCTTCCGCTTGGGTTTCAGTCCCTTGGACCTGGGCCCAGTGCCATGTGGCCTGGCCAGTACCCCAGTCTGATCATCCACCATACCGTCATTTTTGTGTTCCTTTCAGTGAATAACATATCTCTACAGGGATCAGGAAAATGTTCCATCAAATTCACTTAGAACGAGAGAGCTTTTCACACTGAGGTAGAAAGCAGTAGTAAAATCTACCTCATAAAATTCACATGTGATTAAGTGGATGGATATAATTTTACAACTCCCTGCGTCTCCTTAGTAGAATTCCTTTTGCACTCAAACATAGTGGAAAACGTCCATTAACCTGGATGCTTAGGAAATGGGGACCTCTGGGTAAACTGGGATTTTTGTTGTTGTTTATTGATGATAAAAAAAAAACAACTCAAAATATCTTGCTTTCATTGCCATTGTTATCCACTTTTTTTCCCTCAAAATGGATAAATCCACTTCCCTACTTCAGCAAATCATAGTGAGCTGAACTTGCCTTGTGCTTTATTTGATGGTTTAGATTCTTATAGTTCTCCAGGGTCCATTTTCTGAGTATGAAATCTTGATACTTATTACTATAAACATAGACTATGTAGGAAGTTAAGAACAGAGAGGGGTTTCTCAGATTTTTTTTTTTTCTATGTGCTTAAGTCTGTAGTTTTTCTTTTTCCACTGAGGGTGACTTTTCTCCTCAGAGTAAATCAAAGAATAAAGGAAAAACATTCATAGATATTTGCTGGTTCTGCTTAGATCAGCTATTTCATGGTTTAATTTCAACTTACTCTTCCCTTCCGTCTAGTTAGCATGATTCTGTTCAATTATTCTTTTCCTTCTCCAGCTCTTTTGGATTTCCTCTCCCTTACCCCCAGGCAAAACACTCTTTCCTTCTCTGTGTCCTCATCAACTATATGCAGTCTTTATAACCTTGTCTCAAAACCCTGGTCTATAATCCATTTTCTTGCCCTCCCCTTCCTTCTCTCCCTCCTCTGATCTGACATTTTGGAAACTTTTAATCCTCAAACATCATCAGTAGCTCGCTGGCCCACCCTGATCTTGACAATACTGTCTAATATAGTAAGGATGGGTGCTAGGAATGAAGATACCAGATCAGTCCCCCTGATGGGGACTCTGCCTACCCTTGGTTACATGACCTCAAGCGAGAAAAGAAAGTTGGAGCTGAATGCAGCTTGAGAGAACTTGAATACTCTCATTTTACACATGAAACCAAAGCCACGTAGGTCGTTTCTCACTTACTGTACCTGTACCATGATTTGAACTTAGAACTTCTCATTTTATGTCAGTCATGATCTCCTACCCATCCATCCTAGGAGTTACTCCTTATTGAGACATATATTGACTTTGGGTACAAAAACAAGACAATATTAAAGTTGTGAAGGTGCTTTGAAAAGCATTGAATGCTAAACACCTAAGGAGGAGAAGGGGGGCGACAAAGGATGAGATGGTTGGATGGCATCACTGACTCAATGGACATGAGTTTGAACAAACTCCAGGAGACAGTGAAGGACAAGGAGGCCTGGCATGCTGCAGTCCATGGCTTCACAAAGAGTCAGACGCAACTTAGCAACTAAACAACAACAAACACGTGAGCACCAGTACTCTGTAATGAACAACAGCAATAGGGGTACATAAGGATGCTTCCTGACTCAAACCTGTGCAGGGAATCTCAGCAAAGGGCAACCTATAACAGCTGCCAGAATATTGAAGTTCTTTTTGTACTTCTAAAATACAATTTAGCAAACTTCTGTGTTGGCCCTATGACAAAGCAGAAGGGGGAAGCTTGCTATTATAACCTAAAGATGGATTATTTTTCTTCCCTCCTATTACAATATCAGTGTGAGGAAAAAAAAAAAAGAGCTGGTGTTCAGTTCAGTTCAGTTTAGTCACTCAGTCGTGTCCGACTCTTTGCAACCCCATGAACCGCAGCATGGCAGACCTCCCTGTCCATCACCAACTCCCAGAGTCCACCCAAACCCATATCCATTGAGTTGGTGATGACATCCAACCATCTCAGAGCTGGAGTTAAATACACATAAAAGCACAAACTGATGAAGAATCTTTCGTATGATATATCTGTTTGTTAATCACTCTAAGGGATACAGTTCAGTTCAGTTCAGTTCAGTCGCTCAGTCATGTCCGACTCTTTGCGACCCCATGAATCGCAGCACGCCAGGCCTCCATGTCCATCACCAACTCCTGGAGTTCATTCAGACTCACATCCATGGAGTCAGTGACGTCATCCAGCCATCTCATCCTCGGTTGTCCACTTCTCCTCCTGCCCCCAATCCCTCCCAGCATCAGAGTCTTTTCCAATGAGTCAACACTTCGCATGGGGTGGCCAAAGTACTGGAGTTTCAGCTTTAGCATCATTCCTTCCAAAGAAATCAACTGCTAAGTCAGTTCAGTCCTGTCCGACTCTGTGCGACCCCATGAACTGCAGTGTACCAGGCTTTTCTGTCCATGGGACTTTCCAGGCAAGAGTACTGGAGTAAGCGTCTTTTAATTTTATGGCTGCAGCCACCATCTGCAGTGATTTTGGAGCCTCAAAAAATAAAGTCTGACACTGTTTCCACTGTTTCCCCATCTGTTTCCCATGAAGTGATGGGACCGGATGCCATGATCTTCATTTTCTGAATGTTGAGCTTTAAGCCAACTTTTTCACTCTCCTCTTTCACTTTCCTCAAGAGGCTTTTTAACTCCTCTTCACTTTCTGCCACAAGGGTGGTGTCATCTGCATATCTGAGGTTATTGACATTTCTCCTGGCAATCTTGATTCCAGCTTGTGTTTTTTCCAGTCCCGTGTTTCTCATGATGTACTCTGTATGTAAGTTAAATAAGCAGAGGGCCAATATACAGCCTTGACGTACTCCTTTTCCTATTTGGAACCAGTCTGTTGTTCCATGCCCAGTTCTAACTGTTGCTTCCTGACCTGCATACAGATTTCTCAAGAGGCAGGTCAGGTGGTCTGGTATTCCCATCATAAGCAGGGTGACAATATACAGCCTTGACGTACTCCTTTTCCTATTTGGAATCAGTCTGTTGTTCCATGTCCAGTTCTAACTGTTGCTTCCTGACCTGCATACAGATTTCTCAAGAGGCAGGTCAGGTGGTCTGGTATTCCCATCTCTCTCAGAATTTTCCACAGTTGATTGTGATCCACACAGTCAAAGGCTTTGGCATAGTCAATAAAGCAGAAATAGATGTTTTTCTGGAATTCTCTTGCTTTTTCCATGATCCAGCGGATGTTGGCAATTTGATCTTTTGTTCCTCTGCCTTTTCTAAAACCAGCTTGAACATCAGGAAGTTCATAGTTCACGTATTGCTGAAGCCTGGCTTGGAGAATTTTGAGCATTACTTTACTAGCATGTGAGATGAGTGCAATTGTGTGGTAGTTTGAGCATTCTTTGGCATTGCCTTTCTTTGGGATTGGAATAAAAACTGACCTTTTCCAGTCCTGTGGCCACTGCTGAGTTTTCCAAATTTGTTGGCATATTGAGTATAGCACTTTCACAGCATCATCTTTCAGGATTTGGAATAGCTCAACTGGAATTCCATCACCTCCACTAGCTTTGTTCGTAGTGATGCTTTCTAAGACCCACTTGACTTCACATTCCAGGATATCTGGCTCTAGATGAGTGATCACACCATCGTGATTATCCAGATCATAAAGATCTTTTTTGTATAGTTCTTCTGTGTATTCTTGCCACCTCTTCTTAATATCTTCTGCCTAGTATTTAAAATAAATATGCCAAAACAAACAATAAGTTAATGTGAGCAGTTACCAGCAGTAGGTACTTCAGGGAGGTCAGCAGGAGGCCCCAGCTGCAGCAAATGGCACAGTGAACATATAGAATCTGATGCTGCTCTGAGCCATCTAGCAGCACAAACAGAGTTAAAATGTGAGTCCTGGACTAGCCTGATGGTCCAGTGATTAAGAATCTGCCTGCACGGACATGGGTTCGATCCTGGTCCTCCAAGATTCCACCTGCCGAGTGGCAACTAAGCTAGTGTGCCACAGCTCCTGGGCCCACACACACAAAAGAGAGGCCACTTCCATCAGAAACTTGAGAACTGCAACTGGAGGACTGTCCCCACTCATCACAGCCAGAGAAAACCTGCACACAGCAAGGAAGACTCTAACACAGCCGGAAACAAGGAAATATTTTTAGAAATTGTGAGTACTAAGCAATGTCTGAAAAGAAGGCTGGGAGGGTAAATAGAACAAGCCGACTCTGTCCTCCTATCCGAGGGATTAGAATGACAGTCACAGGGATCATGTGGAAAATGAGAAGTCAGGATGGGAGCAGGGTTGTCCCCTCTGGGAAGATTAAAATGTTCACCTCTCCCTCTTCCTGGGTGCAGAGTATGTGACCACAGTAAAGATGCCTGGATGTAAAACTATAAAGTGTTAGTGGCTCATTCATGCCTGACTCTTTGCAACCCCATGGACTGTAACCTGCCAGGCTCCCCTGTCCATGGAATTCTCTAGGCAAGAATACTGGAGTGAGTAGCCATTCCCTTCTCCAAGGGATCTTCCCAACCCAAGGATCTAACCCAGGTCTCCTGCATTGCAGGTGGATTCTTTACCATTTGAGCCACCAGGGAAGCCAATAGAATTATAAGGTGGAAAGTAAATTCCCAATACTCCTTTTGCTTAATTCTCAGAAGCTCATACGCTTCATGAATCTTCCATGATATCTAAATGAAGTATCTACAGAAACTGACAATGTTAGTTGTTTTTTCACACTTGCATCCAATTGCTATATGAAGGGCAAAGGGACAGACACCCACCCCTGGAATCTCTCGGAGAAAAATACGTAAATATTAAAAAAAACATCTGATGACATTATTGGACACAAACCAGGTTCTTGGTAGGAGTCTTTTGTCATTAGTGAAAAATCAGTTACCTATTAATACTGTCATTTTCTTTGAATACAATCTGCTCGAACAGGCTATTGAGGAAGATCTCCTTAATTTACTGCCCTGGTTGGTGGCCACCTGAAGGACGGAAGCAGAACTGCTGGTCCCAGGAAATTGAGAGAGGCTGTGTTCAGGAGCTCATGGGAAACTGATCTGAGACCGGAGTAATTGCCAAGATGATTAATTATTCCTCTGAGGCACACACACATGTCCCTTTCTCTCTTCTTCATCAGCAAGGCTGACCCACCCTGGCGGGTCCAGCTGCCTGGGAAGGGGCAGTCCCATGGCCCTGTTGTCCCTTGCAGGGCAATAGCCAGAGGACACGTCCTTTTCTTTCCTCTGCAGAGAACTGAGATGTCACCTTGTCACAGCTCATACTTTCGTTCTTCTAGAGAGTTGCCTGCATTCCTCCATATTTCTTGTGCCTTTGTGAGGGTATCTTCACTCCCCATCTGGAATGCCTCATCTTACCTCAAAGTGTTACTGATGTCATTGCATGTGAACCTCCCAGAAACCCCATAAGGTTGTTTAAATTGCCTATATTTTGCAAATGAAAGAGGCTGAGTTCAACAAAATAAGGAGCTGAGGTCACAGAGCTTGGAAGGGGCTGGACCGGAACCCAAGTGTCTCTGACCAGAGTGCATTGCCTTTGCAATCTACGAGGCCCCCTCCCCACTTGAACACACAATTCAACACAGAAGAGGCTTACAGCTGCGCTCACATACATCACCCTCCCCCAGAAAAGCGTTATCGAGGGAGCAGCATAGAATGGCCACAAAGGGATGGTTGGAAACGCTTTTCAGTTTCTCGACTCAATAAATTAAAGGAAGGTCCATGATGACCTTTTGTTGTTTTGATTCCATAAACTATGAAGTTCTACTTAAAAGGCTGCTGCTGCTGCTGCTAAGTCACTGCAGTCGTGTCCGACTCTGTGTGACCCCATAGACAGAAGCCCACCAGGCTCCCTCGTCCCTGGGATTCTCCAGGCAAGAACACTGGAGTGGGTTGCCATTTCCTTCTCCAATGCATGAAAGTGAAAAGTGAAAGTGAAGTCGCTCCGTTGTATCCAACTCTTAGCGACCCCATGGATTGCAGCCTACCAGGCTTCTCTGTCCACGGAATTTTCCAGGCAAGAGTACTGGAGTGGGGTGCCATCGCCTTCTCGACTTAAAAGGCAAGATGAACCAAACATGAATCAAGAGATGATACATTGTAGCAACTAAGAGCTCTGTACTTGGCACCATCTTGCCTGGGTTTGTATCTCTCATCTACCAGTTGCTACACGGATGACGTTTAGGAAGAGACTTAAATATGCTTTGCTTCAGTTATCTCAGCTGAGAAATGGGTATGTGAAATAATACTTATCTCACAAAATGGTAATAAGGATTAAATGATCCATGGACAATGCTTAGCAGTGTTCCTGATGCATGGCAACCACTCAGTAAATATCAAGTGTCATTATTGTCATAGTGACAATGTACACCAAACTAATTAGCCTCAGGTGAATGGACACCAACACAAGTTTTTGATTGAAAATCAGTAGCACAAAAGACAATGGCAAAGCAAAGCAGAAAACAAACAACTCGGCTACAATTCAGGAAAAGAAGAATTGGACGTTTGGGCTGGCTGTAAGTCAACAATGAGCCAAAAGTCCAACACAATTATTACGGAAAGGTAAGTGAATAGAATAAGAAACCCATGAGTACAAGCAGAGTATCCTGATATTCTTCTGACTTCTGCTCTCGTTGATCAAATCTGAGCCAAATGGTTTCATTTCTGGGCAAAGTCCTTGAAGAGGAAAATTAATAACCCCAAACTAGAGTGTGTCCACAGGAGGAGGAGGGGTCTGGCAACCACTTCATTGAAAGAGTCCTTGATAAAAACAAGGAAGTTGAATTTAGAGCCATGAAAAGGGAAAATCCTCACTATTCTAGAAACTGTTTTAACTATCCCATTGTCCAACAAAGAAAGAGGCTGTTTTGTTAGCTCATGAGGACACTGTCCATGAGAGTATACTTGAACGGTTGAAAACAAATCGTGGATTTTGCTAAGAAGATTGTCACTGGAAATGTGAATTCCATAAACTTTCAGAAGGCTTTCTATTTTCTGATTCTATGACAGAAAGAGATAAGTCTGCATAGCTACCTGCCTCTATGATCCAGCCTCCACTTTTATGACCTAACATTTAACTGGTACTCTCCATGCCCTCATATTTCTGTAATGGATGGAGTTGTCCTCACCAGGGAATATGCTACTCACGAAGATACCCACAGACTTCTGCTTCTTTCCACTGAGCTGGATGCTTTCCAAGAACCAGGTGTATTTGTCCCCGTTTCTATTTAAACCAGTTGCATCTGTTACTGTAATTGCTTAGTTTCATTAAACATTATGTAAACTGGTGAAATATTAGTGTTAGAAGAAAGCAAGATGTTGTGTCTATGAAAACGAAGTTGAGTGCTTTGGAGAGATTTGATGAAGGCGATTTGCTAAAAAGTAATTGCTGTTAAATTAGGTGTGAGTTAGACAAATGTATAAGATTGGGAAAGATCATTAAAATTTAGATGGATTCTCTTCTAAGATTGCTCTGCAAGTCTTTAAGCTCTTGCTCCACTTTGTAGCAACTAAAAAATCATGGATGCTTCTTCATGGGTGTAATTTATGCAAAATGACGCCACAGAACTCTGACGAGCAGGCCCATGTGTGAAGAGGATGCTTTGGCCTTGTATCAGAAGGTTGACAAGTTAAAGATACATTTTTGCAGGTTTTAAGTTTAAGAGTTTAATATATGGTGTTTCTTTTTTATGAGTTTCTTGTGGTTGGAGTTTGAAATTCATCACCAATAATCTAGTAGCCATAGCTGCATAGATTAAAAGACTCTTTTTGTTCAGCCAAGTAACAGCCAAGTTACCAAAAAAAAAAAGTTGATCTGCTGTAACTGTAGGAAGGACTGACATGACAACGTGTGACTCCAGAATTCCACGGTGCGCTGAGGCTGGGGCAGGCATTTCAGACATGGAGATGCTGTGCGGTGAAGGCAGGCAGAGTAGGAAGGCTGGTAGTCCCAGGTTCAAGATGCGGGGTTAGGATTCAGTCCATGAGACAAAGAAGAGTTGGGTGAAGCAAGTCAATGTAAGATATATGGATGTTCTTGGCACCAGATAAGCAGTGGAAGTGTCTGAGGTGGAGCCAAGACAACCATCGAGGCAGAAAGACAGGTCTGGGTTCAAGGACAGCTTCCTCATGTATAGGCAGTAGGCCGAAGGTAAAGCCACCTCCCTGTTTTGCACTTAGTGAGGTCATGACGCTTGGAGGAATGGCGTCTCACACAGAAACCCTGTGGCCTCCGAACAAGGCCCTGACCGTGAAAACTATGGAGTAAGAGCAGTAAAATCGCACAGGTTGCCGACAACCCTGTATGACCTTCCAAGTGTGGCTGCTCGAATAGCAAGGGCCAATTTAAGGGAAGGGCTTCCCTGGTGATTCAGATGGTAAAGAATCTGCCTGCAATGCGGGAGACCTGGGTTCGATCCCTGGATTGGGAAGATCCCCTGGAGGAGGGCATGGCAACCCACTCTAGTATTCTTGCCTGGAGAATCCCATGGACAGAGGAGCCTGGTGCGCTACAGTCCACGGGGTTGCAAAGAGTTGGACATGGCTAAGCGACTAAGCACAGCACACTATTTAAGGGAAAACTGCTCTCAGAGCACAAGTCCTGTGGCTTCAGGGGACAAACGTCCAGGACGGAGAACTGATAGAACTTGGTGCCATCCAGGCCACACCTCAGCCCCCCTTCTAGAATGTTCAACCTCTAAGCAAAAAGACCCCACCCATTCACAGGGCTAACAATAAGATTTAAAAGGGATCAAAAAACTTGCGTGGGCCCAAGGATGCCCACAGGCTTCTCTGAATGTGTAAATTTCACTTTTGTCTCAATAAACTACTTCTTTGTTCTCTTAGCTACTTACCCTCAGCGTTTTTTGTTTGTTTGTTTGTCTCTTTGTGTTCTCATCCTGATTCTTTTTGGATGAGTTGAGCAAGACGCTGGACTTTTAATAAAGCTTTTCTCATATCACAAAGATCTGAGAGGGGAGAGAGAGTGAGAGAGTGGAAGGAAGCAGGCTCACCTAATCTGGTGGGGGAGTTCTAGCCTGTATTGATCCAAATGGCCTCATGGAAGTGTCGCTGTCTCAGAAGTTCCACTAAGTATCTGTCAGCAGAACCAGTTCTTTTCTTGATATACGAAGAACATTTGGTAAAGAGGCAGCAGAACTTGACACCGACCAGGGTTCTTGGCCTTCCCTGATAAATAGAAAGTGATATGAGGCCAGACAAGAAATTCAGGCAAGGCTTTACTGGGGCCTCTGCTGCAGCAGTGGGGAGTGAGGCCGAGTAACAGGTTCCCTTACTTGCTTACTCCACGACGTGGGGCATGCTGATTCCTTATGTGGGGTGAGGGTAGGGCTGCATATAGGGGTCAGGCCAGAGGGGTGGCATAGGTGGTTGCCCACTGCTTTGTTGGTGTTGAGTGCAGGCGACATGCACAGTAACCCGCTTTTGCTCCCAACACCTTGCTTTTGCCTCAGGCCCTTCAGAAGTGGCAGTGGGAGCTTTTGGGTCTTTTTGTGTCTTACTGTTCATAATTCACCCCAACTGGAAGAAAAGTTATGACCAACCTAGACAGTATATTAAAAAGCAGAGACATTACTTTGCCGACTAAGGTCCGTCTAGTCAAGGCTATGGTTTTTCCTGTGGTCATGTATGGATGTGAGAGATGGACTGTGAGGAAGGCTGAGCGCAGAAGAATTGATGCTTTTGGACTGTGGTGTTGGAGAAGACTCTTGAGAGTCCCTTGGACTGCAAGGAGATCCAACCAGTCCATTCTGAAGGAGATCAACCCTGGGATTTCTTTGGAAGGAATGATGCTAAAGCTGAAGCTCCAGTACTTTGGCCACCTCATGCGAAGAGTTGACTCACTGGAAAAGACCCTGATGCTGGGAGGGATTGGAGGCAGGAGGAGAAGGGGACGACCGAGGATGAGATGGCTGGATGGCATCACGGACTCGATAGACGTGAGTCTGAGTGAACTCCGGGAGATGGTGATGGACAGGGAAGCCTGGCGTGCTGCGATTAATAGGGTCGCAAAGAGTCGGACACGACTGAGTGACTGGACTGAACTGAACTGAGCTGTGCATGCACATAGTTATTTTTAGTGCCTTGTAGTTTCTTTGTATTTTGTTGCTCTGGGAGATGCTGTCCAGCTGCAAGCACTGCAGCTAGGGTCCCAGGTTCAGCCTGTCTCTGACCTGCATAGCCCAGCCATGCCATGATCATAGGCACATCCCGAGACAAGCCTGGACCTCACTGCCACTCTCGAGGTCCTTGTCTATCAAGTGTACACCCTAGTGTTTCTTAAGGTGAAGTCCCAGGAAATCATCGAATCGCATATGTAAAATCATTTTGACAGCAAAAATCAAACTGAGATTTTACTAAGAATGTTGTTTGCTAAGAATTTGATGGTGGAACCAATATTTTGCAATCTGTTTGTTTCAATCAGAATTGCCTTCCTGGTGTGGAAAATGTGAATGGATTCCAAATCACTTATTCATTAAATTATTGATTTGCTGTTGTTCAGTTGCTCAGTCATGTCTGACTCTTTGTGACCCTGTGGACTGCAATACGCCAGGTTTCCCTGTCCTTCACCATCTCCTGGAACTTGGAATTCATGTCCATTGAGTCAGTGATGCCATCCAACCATCTCATCCTCCATCATCCCATTCTCCTCCCGCCTTCTATCTTTCCCAGCATCAGGGTCTTTTCCAATGAGTCAGCTCTTCACATCAGGTGGCCAAAGTATAGGAGCTTCAGCTTCAGTATCAGTCCTTCCAATGAACACCCAGGACTGATCTCCTTTAGGATGGACTGGTTGGATCTCCATGCAGTCCAAGGGACTCTCAAGAGTCTTCTCCAACACTACAGTTCAAAAGCATCGATTCTTCAAAGCTCAGCCTTTTTTAATGGCCCAACTTTCACATCCATACATGACTACTGGAAACACCATAGCTTTGAATATACAGACCTTTGTTGGAAAAGTAGTCTCTGCTTTTTAATATGCTGTCTAGGTTGGTCATAGCTTTTCTTCCAAGGAGTAAGCATCTTTTAATTTCATGGCTGCAGTTGCCATCTGCCAGGATTTTAGAGCCCAAGAAAATAAAATCTGTCATATGGACTGGTTGGATCTCCATGCAGTCCAAGGGACTCTCAAGAGTCTTCTCCAACACTACAGTTCAAAAGCATCGATTCTTCAAAGCTCAGCCTTTTTTAATGGCCCAACTTTCACATCCATACATGACTACTGGAAACACCATAGCTTTGAATATACAGACCTTTGTTGGAAAAGTAGTCTCTGCTTTTTAATATGCTGTCTAGGTTGGTCATAGCTTTTCTTCCAAGGAGTAAGCATCTTTTAATTTCATGGCTGCAGTTGCCATCTGCCAGGATTTTAGAGCCCAAGAAAATAAAATCTGTCATACGGTGAATTGGTCACTGCTTTTAGAACTAGTTTAATGTATATTTAGTTCTTCCAAACCAGAGAGCAATTTTTTCTTGAATGTTCTTTTGTTGGTTCTTTTGATTTAATAAAAATATTTCTATTTGATCTCATTAAATATAATGAGAGATAGACAGCAGAGTGATGGAATATTAGACAAAGCTGGGATTCCAAACTCAACTTCAACACTATTGGCTGTGAGATTTTGAGCAAGTAAATGTCCTACTAAAAGAGGCAACACCAAAGCTAACCACAAAGGTTTTATAAAGATTGAATAGGTCCATAACAATGCATGTAATTTGCCTAGTTTAATACCAGGAAGCAAATAAGCAGGCATTAAAATTAATTTATATCAGTATTATTCAATTTACAAATAAAATTTTATGTATTATGTGTTACGAAGCAAGATTTTCCTTGAGAATTTAAAGTTTGAGGGAATTAGTCACTTTAAAAAATGCATTCTTATTTCCTATAGGGATTCATCATTTTTGAGCTTCTTTTACTATAAAGCTCTTTTATAGCACTTTGAATATCATTTGCCATACAATATCAGAGAAATAGCAATTATATACAATGATGTACAGTGTGACAGTCTGAAGACAGTAGACGGGAAAACCTGCTGGTCTGTCATTTCGGCCTTCTGCTGGGTCCTCTAGGGCTAGAAAACCAGAGAAGGCTGGCGTGGCTACTCAAACTCATGATCCCAGGGGAGGAGTCAGGATGGACACAGAATAGAAACAGCTCACCCTGTAAGACAGCCTCAAAGTAATGGTCTCACCATGTGGTGCAGATTCTAAATGATCCATGTAATCATTCACACATAGTTATTTAGCACCTACTATGTGCCAGGCACTCAGATTGAAGCAAAAAATGAAGCAATTATATCTGCTCTCAGCATGTTTCCTTGTAATTGTGGGAAGACATAAAGCAACATAGTAAAATACACACATCAAGTGAGGCAAATGGTGATCAGTGCTACAAAAAAAAAAGAATAAAAGGGGCACAAAGAGAGTAACACAGGGCTTAGCAAACAGGAGGTCAGGGAC
This sequence comes from Aepyceros melampus, assembly GCA_006408695.1. Lineage (NCBI taxonomy): Eukaryota > Metazoa > Chordata > Mammalia > Artiodactyla > Bovidae > Aepyceros > Aepyceros melampus. The sequence goes on along the minus strand of SJXQ01008336.1, from coordinate 846,890 downwards.
AGCCTCTCCTGCAAGGTGACATGTAAGTTGCGTCTGAATGATGTGATGGGACCAGCTCTGTAAGGATTGGAGTAGGGAAGACTATTCCAAACATGGGGAAAAGCAATGTTATAGAGCCCACAGCAAGACAACGTTAGATGTGTTCTAGTGATGGAAGGAAGGTCAGTGAGGCGGGAGCAAAAGATTGAAGAGGAAGGGACAGGAGCTGAGGTGGGGAAGCAGGCTGGGCCCAAGTACTTCTTTAACAGGAGTTCTGGACTTGGGTGCTTAGTGAGAGCAGAATGAAACAGTTGGGATCTGAACTTGTGTCGGGGAGAAAACAGAGAATAAAGAAGAGCAGCATAGTCAAAGGCATAGAAACGGTGAATGAGCAAATTTCACAGCAAATAAGCATGCTGACTTTAAAAAATTAATTTTTAATTTTCCATTATGGCTTATTATAGAATATTGAATTTAGTTCCCTATTCTGTACAATATAACTTGATTTTTATCCATTCCCCTGTGGCTTCCCTGTGGCTCAGACAGTAAAGAATCTGCCTGCAATGCGGGAGACCCAGGTTCAATCCCTGGGTTGGAAAGATCCCCTAGAGAAGGAAACAGCAACCCACTCCAGTACTCTGGCCAGGGGAATTCTAGGGGTAGAAAATGGGGTTACAAAGAGTCGGACACGACTGAGCAACTGACACTTTCACTTCATTTTTCATTCTACTTTGCACTTGCTAATCCCAGCCTCCAATTCATCACTCCCCTATTCCCCTCCCCATAGCACACTGATTTGAGTATCCTGAGGGCAGAAAGATACTAAACAGCAGTTGAAACGGGGAGAAGCCTGGGAATCCTGAACTGTCTGCAGTTTGGCCTTCACAGAGCAGGGGATGGAGACTGACTTTAGGTTTCTGAGCAGAGGGATGTGATTAAAATGATGTTCATGAAGAAGAGCTTGGCAAGGCTAAGCACGGTTATTAGAGGGAGAAAGACTGAGGTGAGGGTGGTTAGCTGAGATGAACTGAAGTCCTGAGTGAGCCTCTGGAGCACCTGAGGGCTTATTGAAACTCAGAGCTGGGTCCTGGCCCCAGGGGGATGAGTCAGTAGATCAGGGTGGAGCCTGAGAACCTGCACTTCTCACAAGAGCTCGGGTGATGTTGGTGCATCTGCTTCTGGCACACATTCTGAGGACCACCATCCGAAACAGGGCTTCCCTCATAGCTCAGTTGGTAAAGAATCCGCCTGCAATTGCAGGAGACACTGGTTCAACTCCTGGGTTGGGAAGATCTGCTGGAGAAAGGATAGGCTACCCACTTGGTATTCTTGGGCTTCCCTTGTGGCTCAGCTGGTAAACAATCCACCTGCAATGTGGGAGAGCTGGGCTCGATCCCTGGGTTAGGAAGATCCCCTGGAGAAGGGAACATGGGAAATACTACCCGCTCCAGTATTCTGGCCTGGAGAAATCCATGGACTGTATAGTCCATGGGGTAGCAAATAGTCAGACATGACTGAGCAACCTTCACTTTCACTTTCATCCAAAACAACTCTCATGGGCATAGCATCCAGAGTTAAGGGACTGAATTCAGAGCTTGACATCATGACCAGAGGCTGCGTCAGCTTCCCTACCTTGAGCTTCTGGGTTCTCATCTGAAAATGGAGATAGTAACAAATTTATTTAAGATCTTGTGATGTTTAACTATAATGATGTGTTCAAGACACCTAGCAGTGTGTCTGACATAGTAGTAAATGCTTTTTAGCTGAGTTGAATCTGACATGAGGAGGACTTGGACTGTTTAACAAATGGGGAGGGAGGGATAAGAAAGGCTTTTATTTATGTTGTGTTTTGTTTTATTGAAGCAAATGGCCTCATTTAGCATGTTATATGACAGCTGGAGTGCATCAGAGTGTGTTTCTAAGTTAATGCTGTGTTTAGGTCCTATGTGAAAATTAGGTCATGAAAGCAGCTAATAATTCATTAATAATGACAAAATTCTTTAGCTAATCATCTAGAATAGTTCTCAAAATATTATGAATCTTTTGGAGAGAAGATCATGCATGGTGGATTTAAAAGACATTTGAGACAGACCTAGAGAGGGTCATACTGAGTGAAGGAAGTCAAAGGAGAAGTATCAAGTAACATCCCTAATATGTGGAATCTTAAAGGAAATGATATGGATGAACTTATGAAACAGAAAGAGATTCATAGACTTAGAAAACGAATCTGCGGCTGCTGGAGGGAAGGGATAGTAGGGGACATTGGCTAGGTCATGGCCACATTGCTGCTTTTAAAATGGATAACCAACAAAGACCTATTGTACAGCACAGGGAACTCTGCTCAGTGTTACGTGCCAGCCTGGATGGGAGAGGGGTTTGGAGGAGAATGGGTGCATATATGTATATGGCTGAGTCCCTTTGCTGTTCACCTGAAACTACGACAACATTGTTCATGGCTAGACCCCAATACAAAATGCTTTTGGTGTTAAAAAATATGAATAAAGACATTTGAAAGCATTTCAGGTGTTCCATAACGAGGAGCTATTTGGACCAGAGCATGTATCTCAGGGAGGTTACTTGTTCAGTTACTACTCCTAGGTGAGAAGTTTGACTTTGTATCTTGTTCCTGTTTCTCTTGAGGATACCTGGAAAAAGAGACTTCACCTCACTTTTAAAAGTTTTATTTAACAAGCTTTCTCCATGTGCCAGCCTCTTTTCTAAGCACGTTCAAACATTAACTCTTAATCGTCATGACTTAGGGACCCGTACCATCTCGGTGTAACAGGTGGGGAAACTGAGAAGCTGAATGATGCGGCCAAGACTGCAAGGCATATGAAAACCACAGCCAGGGTTTAAACCTTCGCTGTGCAGCTCCAGATATGTACCTGCCTTCTGGGTCTTCAAAGCAGAAACTCATACGGCACAGGTCTCTCTAGATGGGAGTTTAAAAACTCCGAAGCTAGAAGACAGGAGTGTAGAGTGGAAGCCTAAATTCGGAAAGAAACTCCAAAACTACAGGGTAATAAGGACTATCGTGAAATGGAGAAAAACTGACCTATCTACAAGGGGAGTCATTGTTTTTCTCTAGATACATTTCCACTGGAATGGAAGCTCCATGAGGACAGTGACTTTTTGTTTGCAGTTGTTTCCCCCACTGATTTATGCCCATCACCTAAATGGATTATCTAGGAAACAGCATGCACTCAAGAAATATTTGCTGAATAAATAAACGTAGAATGAAAGAATGTTATTCAAGTATAACTAGGTTCCTCATTTTTAAAAAAAAATAAAATTCTGGGTATCCAGAATTTATATGAAATTTCTGTATTTATATATGAATCCATTAAAAACAAACAGCTCTGTGGAAAATCATAATATGCTTGTGGACTGAGTTTGCCCAGTGAGAAGGATTTGGCCCTTGGGTGGCTAATTTGAGACCTAATCCTGCAGTAAAAACTCATTAACTCTTTGCAAATGGCAGACACTTGAAATGGTGGGATACTGATTTAAGCATTGTTCTGGAATTTGATTTAACACTGGAGAAAATCTCCAGACACCAATTTAAAAAATCCATGCAGAGTGCATGATTGGGTGGAAAAAAATATTGAAGCTGTGTAGCTGCATTTCCAAGTTATAATTCCAGTTCTTGTACGGCTCTGCTTAACTTTAATTTGTTTGGCATAGAAAACTACCTCCATGCCTTTGATTATATAAGTAGTTTAGAAGATATATTTAAAGAGTACTAATATCCCTTGAGCTGTATCATCCTCTTTTAATTTCAAATGCCAGTGGCAAGGGAAGGAAGCCAGTTTCTGCCTGAAACACCAAGTCCTAGAAGCAGAACAAGAATGTTTGGTGCAATTTATCACCCCAGTCCAACCAGCAGGAGACTGCACAGCCTTGACTATTTTTCTAGGTCAAATATTTTGACAGTGTCCACAGCCTTGAACTTTAGAGTTGCAGAGGAACAAAACAAAAAATTCCCTAGAAGCTGTGGTTTTACTTCATATAAAAGTAATGGAATTGACTAATAAACTAAATAAACATGAAAGGGACAAAAGAACGCCCAACTTCAGATGAACGCCTAAGAAAGAAGATAGACTTTTCCTAGTTGTAGTCATAGAGTTGAAATATTTGTAAAATAAACAAGAGAATCAGGGTATGGCAAAGACGGGGAGTCAAGGAGGAGGCAGCCAGTGAAACCTTTCCAGGCGTCTGGAGGTGAATCTTTTGCTGCCGAGCAAAATCACTGTTTGACCTGAACATTTCACGTCATTGTTGAAGCTTGGTTCACAGATACCAACCTTTCTCTTTGTGTTTTATTCGGTTTGGCTCCCTAACCCTAACCCTTTTTTCGTGGCTTCTTCTAGCAAAAGAGCCTCTAACATCCCAGACGCTCCACTATCATTACTCGCCCTGGGATGAGATTTCTTGTGACATTCTTGTTGTTGCTGTTCAGTCACTGAATTCTGTCTGACTCTTTGTGATCCCATGGACTTCAGCGCACCAGGCTCCCCTGTCCTCTCACTCCCAGAGTTTCATCAATCTCATGTCCATTGAGTCAGTGATGCTATCTAACCGTCTCATCCTCTGCCACTTCCTTCAGCTCAGTTCAGTCGCTCAGCCGTGTCTGACTCTTTGCGACCCCATGAATCGCAGCACGCCAGGCCTCCCTGTCCATCACCATCTCCCGGAGTTCACTCAGACTCACGTCCACGGAGTCAGTGACGCCATCCAGCCATCTCATCCTCGGTCGTCCCCTTCTCCTCCTGCCCTCAATCCCTCCCAGCATCAGGGTCTTTTCCAATGAGTCAACTCTTCGCATGAGGTGGCCAAAGTACTGGAGCTTCAGTTTTAGCATCATTCCTTCCAAAGAAATCCCAGGGCTGATCTCCCTCAGAATGGACTAGTTGGATCTCCTTGCAGTCCAAGGGACTCTCAAGAGTCTTCTCCAACACCACAGTCCAAAAGCATCAATTCTTCTGTGCTCAGCCTTCCTCACAGTCCAACTCTCACATCCATACATGACCACAGGAAAAACCATAGCCTTGACTAGACGGACCTTAGTCGGCAAAGTAATGTCTCTGCTTTTGAATATACTATCTAGGTTGGTCATAACTTTTCTTCCAAGGAGTAAGCGCCTTTTAATTTCATGGCTGCAGTCACCATCTGCAGTGATTTTGGAGCCCAAAAAAACAAAGTCTGACACTGTTTCTACTGTTTCCCCATCTATTTCCCATGAAGTGATGGGGCCAGATGCCATGATCTTCGTTTTCTGAATGTTGAGCTT